>APFE030138308.1:0-14603 GCA_000404065.3 Pinus taeda | reverse complement strand
TAATGCATAATAATAATAATAATAGTAATAATAATTGTTGTTGTTGTTGTTTTAATAATCTAAATATTGTTAATATTATTAATATAGTTGTTATTGTCAATACTTTTAATATTGTAATTGCTAATATTATCTGTTTGGGGTAGCTCGATTGGCAATGGTCATGGAAATGAAGTCTCACTGTACCGGAAGCATTGGGTTCAAATCTTGTGTTATCCCCTTGATTGGGGTGAGAAGTTGGACATGATGAAGATGTAGGCTTACTAAGCTTACAAAAAAATATATATTTTGTAATTGCTAAAATTATTAATATTGCTAATATTGTTAATATGATTAATATTTTTATTTATTAATTTTGTGTTATTAATATAAATATGGTTAATATTAAACCCTAGGATTTATATTATCAACCTTATTAATAATATTATACCCTAGGAATATGAACCCTTAGATTCATAAACCAAAGGAATTGATATTATAAACCCAATGGATTCATTCTAAAACCCCAAGGTATTATAAACCCAAGGGAACAATATTAAACCCAAGAGATAATATTATAAACCCAAGGTATATAAACCGAACGATAAATATGATAAACCCAAGGGATTAAAAATAAAAACCCAAGGTATATAAACATTAAGATAAACATTATAAACCCTAAAATAAACATGGTTGGCCATAGTTGATTTTCATATTGACACAATCTTTGTCACAATGCGACATTGAATATGGTTGACCATGATTGATTTTCATAATCAGACAAAATTTGTCACAGTGCGACGTTGGACAATGATTGGCCATGGTTTATTTTCATATTGAGACAATTTTTATCGCAATGTGACGTTGGACCATGGATGAACATGGTTGCCACAATGTAACCATGGTTGATTCCATACTAAGACATTCTTTGTCACAATTTGATGCTGGAACATGGTTGACCATGGTTGATTTTCATATTGAGACAATCATTGTCAGAATGCGACATTGGTTGATTTTCATATTGAGAAAATCATTGTCACAATGTGACACTAGGGCATCATTGACCACGATTATAAATACAATGGACTTATATTAAAAACCAAAACATTAATATTATAAACCCTATGAATAATATTATACCCTAGGAATATGAATCCTTAGATTAATAATCCTAAGTGATTAATACTAAAATCCCTGAGGAATAATATTAAACCGAAGGGATAAATATTAAAAACCTAAGGTATAAAAACCTTAAGATAAATATTATAAACCATAAAATAAGCATGTTTTACCTTGCTTTACCATCGTTGATTTTCCTTACGAGACAATCTTTGTCAAAATGTGACATTTGACCATGGTTAACCATGGTTGATTTTCATATTGAGACAATCTTTGGCACAATGTGACATTGGACAATCATTGACGATGGTTGATCATTATTTTAAAACCAAGGGATTTATATTAAACCCTATGATTGATATTATAAACCCTATGAATACTATTATACCCAAGAAATATGAAGCCTTAGATTAATAGACCCAAGGGATTTATATAATAAACCTAAGGGATCAATTCTTAAACGCCAAGGTATTATAAACGAAATGGAATAATATTAAACCCAATAGATTAATATTATAAATTCAAGGTATATAAACCCTAAGATAAATATTATAAACCCTAAAATAAACATGGTTTACCATGGTTCATTTTCGTATTAAGATAATTTTTGTCACAAAGCAATGTTGGACCATGGTTGATCATGGTTGAGCATGATTGATTTTCATATCGAGTCAATCTTTTTCAGATCGCGAAGTTAAACCATGGTTGATTTCCATATTGAGAAAATATTTGTCACATTTTTACGATGGACCATGGTTGACCATGATTATAAACTGATTTATATTAAACCCAAGGATTTATATTTTAAACCCTATGAATATTATTACACTCTAGGAAAATGAATCCTTAGATTAATAAACCCAACAAATTAATATTATAAACCCTCAGGAACAATAAACCCAGGGGATTAATATTAAAAACCCAATGGAGTAATAATAAACAAAAGCGATAAACCCAAGGGATTAATATTATAAACCCTATGTATATAAACCCTAAGATAAATAATATAAACTCTAAAAGAAACATGGTTGACAATGTTTTACCATGGAAGATTTTCATATGTACCTTTAGATTAATAAACCCAAGGGATTGATATTATAAAGCTAAGGGAATAATAGACCCAGAGGATCAATTTGAAAACCCCAAGGTTTTATAAACCAAAGGGAATAATATTAAACCCAAGGGATTAATATTATAAACGCAAGATATATAAACTCTAAGATAAATATTATAAACCCTAAAATAAACATGGTTGACCATGGTTCATTTTCATATTGAGACAATCTTTTTCACAAAACGATGTTGGACCATGGTTGATTTTCATATTGAGAAAATATTTGTCACAATGTGATGTTGGACCATGGTTGACCATGATTATAGCCACAAGATATTTATATTAACCAAAATATCTATGTTTCAAACAATCTGAATAATATTACAATGTAGGAAAATGAACCTTTAGATTAATAAACCCAATGGATCAATATTATAAACCCAAGGGATTTATACTAAAAACCCAAAGGGATTATAAACCTTAGGGAGTAATATTAAACCCAAGGGATTAATATTATAAACTCTATCTATATAAAACCTAAGATGAATACTATAAACCCTAAAATAAACATGGTTGACCATGTTTTACCATGGTTTATTTTCATATATAATCTTTCTCATAATGTGACATTTTACCATTGTTGATTTTCATGTTGAGAAAATCTTTTTCACAATGTGATGTTGTAGCATGGTTGTGCATTGTTGACCAATGTTGTGAAAAATACTTAGGGGGGCGGGGTGAATCCGTATTTTAAAACTCACTTAGGCCTTTCAATTTATTATTTAAATTTATGTACACTATTGTCATTAAGTAAACTAGTGTATGCATGCGAGTATTATGAAGGAAAACAACGTATATTTAGTTAGTTAATTTTTCATAAATTTCATCATTTGTTATACTTTAACCAGTATGTCATTACTTCAGTATCCTTTAATTGAATATTAACCATGAGGAGTAAGAAAATAAGAAACCATCAAACATAAGAAACCCATTAACACATGAAGACACCAAGATATTTAGGTGGAAACCAAACGTGTGAGAAAGTGACAGTTTTCATTGTCTATGTCTTAACCTTTTATTAGAAAGGAAAACATGTTACAATCTTGTATAGACACAAACTCATACTAGTACACAGGAACCCACCTACAAAAGGCTACAACCTTCACTCATTCTCCAAGATCCAGTAGAAGGGAGATCGAACCCCCATGATCTCATTTATCGACACCCACTAGAAGGGATATCCAACCCCTTGATCTCATTCACCAGCTACCATTGGAAGGAAGTTTTGACATCCTCACTGAAGGTTCCAAACTTGAGCACCTCTATGGACCATGTTTCATAATATTTCATACTGGATCCACCCAATCCAAAACATCAAACTTATCGGCCAATTTTCATCACATTTTCAAACTAGACCCACTTCCATCATTTAAGCCCAATACCAAATAACAATATTGAAATCAATCACTGTATCAAAACAGTTAATCACTAAATAATCAAATCAATAACTAAGACTAATCAACTATTGCAACCATATCAAACAAAACCAAAGCATATCATATTAATGCACAACTACCAAACATTTTTACTCAACACAGAAACCACCTATTGCTACTACAAACCTTGATCAACCATATGTTAGAATATATACGCTACTCGTCTGCAACATAAGCACGTATGTATGAATTGTTCCTTAAGAGGACTTTCGTACATATCTCAACATAGAGAATAATTGATCTAAATCACTGTCATACTAAATCAACCACTGTATCACATACTAAACCTTCATAGATCACTGAACTAGATACAGATCATCACATAATAGCATCTAGTCAACATATCATTCCATAAACAAGTCAACCTAACCAACACTATCAAACATCAATTATCATAAGAGAGACTTCATCGAGAGACAATGACAAACATAACAGAACTTATCATATATCATTAACATCTCATACTAAAAAACCCTAGTAGATGTACGTGAACCTTATGAAGCATATCCATGTATGTGCATGCTTATGATTCAATACACCTGCATACATATCTGTTCATACTACAAAATATATATGCGACTACCCAGAAGTAGATCTACGCATGTACATGACTTATTCCTACCAAACCCACATACAAATCTGTAATCACTGATACATACCTTTGCTACAACATAATATCTATCAAAGCCAAATCTCGGCATGTAAATTGTTACAGACACACATCATAATATCATCATCACAGATCTATCAAAACATAAACAAATTATTCAATATGTGGTCATTTCCAATCTATTATATTTGATCCATCTCCATGCTCCTTGGTGCATTCCTATTTCAAATTAAGTCATTCATAAATAATCCATTACATGCACACTTAACACTTTGATCTCCATATCCTTATATAGTATGAGCCTTAGTCAATTCCTTAAGTCCATCCCTTAGTAATGTCGATTCTATTCTTTGATGTAATCAAATATCCGTTGTCACGCTCAATATTATGGGCCAATACCATGGTAAATTCCCTTGTTGTTCATAATACCATGGTGTAGAAACTGTACGTAACTTCTCTTCATCATACCTACGTATGTACATGGCTTTTCTTCACAAGACCCACATATAATTTCATAAACTTCACCTTTATGAACTTTATATCTCTAAATTGATATTACTTTGTTCATCTCACATATAGCATCTGCATAATCATCATGTTGACATATTTATCAAGTAGGTTTCCATCAAGGAAAACCTTTGTCCATTTCCTCTGTCACACTACATAATCATTATGTTGACATATCTATCAAGTAGGTTTCCATCAAGGACAACAAATTAGTCATAATTCCAAATGTATCCCCCTTAGGACTTAATGGAAACCACTTTGATATTTGGTTACCACCACCTATATGTACCTGTAAACATATCTTGATACATACCAATCTTCTTTCCAAGAACTCTCCTTCAAACATCAAGTTACTCTCTACCTTTGACATCAAGGGAAAAGGGTTGATTAATGTTGAATGAATACTTCTTTCTCTCTTTGCAAAGAGGATCATTGTAGATCTGATCTACTGAATATGAACATGGACCATGCCCCCCATGAGCATATGTTGAATCTTTAGGAAGATGACTCAACCAAATATGACATGTTATATCACCAAGGAATCATGCTTGCATCAACCACACAACATATTGTGGTTACATATCTAACTCAAAATTACATCAAATGCCCAAAATCGGATTACATATGTAATTGAATTGACCCCCAATAGTCCAAACATGACTAAAATTTACAATTATTACATCATAGACCTTTACATCAAGAGAAAAATATGACATCTATGATAAAGACCAAAGACAAGGACCTCCACTATGCAGTTGCAAGAACATAATAGTCATCATATGATGTTGCAAAATAGATAACAGTAATATGAACATCAACATCCACATTCTTATCATCAATATGCAAGGTAATCCAATGTAGCTTCAATATCATCAACCCATGACCAAGTATACAACAATACCAAATTGTAGCATAAGATTGTTCCATAGAGATCTATTATCAACTCATCCCCTTGACCTCATCAAGGAAAACAACATATCTCTTCATGCATCAACAACATATGTGAGAACTAAGAATATCTTCATAAGGTAGGACATTGTAGAATCAATCAGTCATCATGTGACCAAGTATTTCTAGCATCAATATGTGACTAAATATGTAATGTCTCCAAGAATCACCCAACAATTGTAATAGTATATCAATAAGCATGCTCTTATCCTCATGTAACCTACCTTTTACTCATAGGAAGAAATATCATTCTCTTAGATCATGATGTCATCATATGAATCTATCAAAGATAAGGAGAACCTTCAACATCAATAAAGTGTATCAAGAATAATCATCACACCATAGATAAATCAAGTGATCATCCATAAGATTCTTGTCTACAATTTATTGATGTCCCATGACATAGAGATAACAATATCTAAGAATTTATCGTGATCAATCATAAGACTATGCAATCAAGATTTGTTAGTAACCCATCTTCTTGATCTCATATTATCAAGATCAACATGCTTTATATATGAAGAGACACAATCCTCAAGAAACATACCATATATAACATAACCTCACCATGTGACATATGTGAGAACCCATAACAACACTATAGGCATCATCCATAACTACACCATATGCATGAGGCATCATTGAAGATATAATGAAAGCAACACATAAGTATAGAGTGAAGCTCATCATCATCAAATAATGTCAATAAGTACCATGGCATGCATGTCCTCTTCATGTAGAATTAACTCCAAAAAGTGAAACTTTATCCAAGACTTTGTCATTAGTAATGACATAATAAAAACATCATGTGTCTTCAGTGGAAACAAATACACCTAATAAATGATATATATACTTATCATGAACATCATCATGAAACAAGAAATAATAATGTGAACAATGCACCATTAGAAGCACAGAAAATGCTCTCCCTGAACCTGCGCCAAACATTCACTGTTAGGTCCGATCTTAGCCAACTCATTCACCGGTAAAGTTATCAAAGAAACATCATCAATCACTAAATACATCAAAGAAGAAATCTAATATAGCATCCATCATAGGAAAATATCACTTCTAAGTTTCATTTGAGCAACAATAGACTGTAACTAGTCAACATTAGAAGCATAGGGCCAAAGAACCACTAGCTGAAATATACCATAAGCTATACTTGAGTCTATCCCATAGTTTCTTCTTCATTGAGAAACACACACTACTATTTATAACCACACTCATGTATATACATGACTATCCATTATGAGATCAACATACAAAAAATAAAATGCTGAACTTTCATAGCCACATATCTCCCTAATCTTGTATTGTATATACATATTTCATTGTTACTACATCATATGCATTGTCAGTAATATAAGAAAAATGAATATCAAATCAACATGGGAATCATCATGAAGATATATATATATATATATGTATAACTCCCCCTAAGATAATACATCATTGATCCTAAAGATCTAACAATCATCTCCTACCCTTCATGAGGTGATGTACCTCTCATCACTTCACTAGTGGCTATGATAAATATTCCTTTAAGAACAATGTACTACAGTAGAGATCATCTTCTTTCACTCTTGAGTCCAAATCCTATTCATTTATGTGAGGATTTATTTATTTAAACATGTATAATTTGTTTGGATTTTTGTATCCTCTTGCTATGAATTTTCCATTTTCTTCATCCATAACCTTGCATTTGGTTGATGTAAACACAAATAAATTTCCTTTTTCTGACATTTGACCTACACCTAGAATATTCTTCTTTATCCCTTGAACTAATAAAGTTCTACTACTCCTCTATGTTTATTAATTTTGGCTCTACCTTTTCCTAGAACTTTTGCTTGAGAATTATTTACAAGAATAACCTTACCATATTGGTTTTTATTGAGAGACTCCATCTTACTCTTATCTCCAACCATGTGATGAGATAATCCACTGTCTATGTATTATTCATCATCTTCTTCAAATGAGAAAAGAGAAATAACACACCTTATATGTTCTTCTTCAATATACTTATTATGAGAAATGTTGTTGGATCCATCCTTTCCAAGTCTTTTGACATCAATATTCTTATTTGATTTCTTACCATGTTTTCTGAGGCGATCCATAGATTTATTCCTAGTTTCTTTTGCTACATGCCCAAACCTGTTACAAGCATAAAATCTTATATGAGCAAAGGAATCATAATATTTATGTTTCATATTCCTTCTATTGCGATCAATAACTTTGTGACCAAATATGTTGCAAGCAAAACAATGTCCCTTAAAGAAATTCGAGTACCTAGAAGCTGATGATATTTCTATGAAGCAGTTATTTGCTTGAGATCGAAATAGGTTACTTCTACAATTAGCTGCAACGTGTCCATAATCATGACATATAAAACATTCAACATTATTGATCAGAGGATAAAATCAATTAAAGTCTCTACTATTGGGAGTAAATGATTTCTTTTGAGAATTCATCTTCTTTGGATGTTGATCTGGTTGACATCTAATCTCTTTGACAAGAATTTCAAGTTTCATAATATTATCTTTCAAGATCCTTGTAAAAGCCTGTGAACTTGATTCTCCTTTTAGAGTTTCATGAAAACCAAGACTAGATTATTGGTAGGAGCCCTTTGACTACTAAGAATGTTACCCAAAATCTTAGTACTATCTTGAAATCTCAAGTATTTATCCTTTTCTTCTAATTTACCTTTTAAAATGTTTACCTCAACCTCCATTCTTTGGTATTGCTTTTCCTTTTCAAGATATTTATTTTTTATTCATTCTTCAACCTTTCTTCCATCTTCCATTTCCTCCTTTAAGTTGATAATTTTTTCCTTCAACCCATTCTCTTGTTCTTCAAATGCTTGAAGTAGTTCTTCATCTTTCTTGTTTGACTTTTCAAGATCTGCCTTTAGAGAGAATCTTTGTTTCAATGCCTTCAAAATATTGTGTAGCATTTACTGATTTAATATGATCCCTATTATCATAGGCCTGCAACTTATGTTTAAGATTAGTAATCTTTTTCAAAGCAAGATCAAGTTTTCTTCTAAGATTAAGAATTTTCCCTATTCTGTCTTCTTTTGAATCAATAACATACTCATATTTTGATGCATGATTATTTTCTTTAGAAATAAGGTAACATGTTGGTTCTTTTGATGAATAATATTCCTTTGTTCTTCCTTCATGGATTTCTTGTAGCTTATCCCATACTTCCTTTTTAGTTGCATAATGCATAACCATATTTAATGTTTAATCGGGTATGCTATTAAGGGTATCACTTAATGCATTACTATTCTTTTGTACTTCTTCTTCTCATGGAGGAAATTTGGTGAAGTTGTTGCATACTAAATACTAAACATCACGCTGCATTAGATTAGAATTCATAGTTTGTTCCCATTTTTTATCATTATCATTGTTTATCATAGGTATGCCTTCATTTTCCTTTTTTTATGACTTGTCTTGTTCTCGTGCTTCTATGGCCAACATTTTTGTATCAATTTTCACTTTAGAATGTTTACTTTCACTTTTACCCATGAGTGCAAGTTCAGTTGATTCATTTTCATATTCACTATCATCATTATTAAATAGACAAGGAAATGGACCATAATTAGAACAAAAACCCATACCTAATAGTTCTTTGTTACCTTCTTCTTCATTCTCAATCAATAGAAAGTGAGGTTCTCCCAAAACTGAGTATTTGTTGACATCTGATACTGTCACTGCATCTGTTGTCTCACTGTCACTACCACCTTTTCTGACTCCTTCCTTTGAGATATCTTCTTCTTTCCCACCATCCTTGATCCACTCCAAGTGATTAAGCTTGAACTGAAGTGACTTGCTCTAATACAAACGGTTGGGAAAATTACTAAGCGAGGCGGGGGGGTGGGGGGGGGGGGGGGCGAGATGAATCAATATTTTAAAAATAATTTAAACCTTTCAATTTATTATCCATATTTATGTATTCCATTGTCATTAAGTAAACTAGTGTATGTACGCGACTATGATGAAGGAAAACAATGTATATCAAGCTAGCTAACTTTTCAGATATTTCATCACATGTTCTTCTTTAACCAATATGGAATTACTTAATTAGACTTTAGTTGAATAATAACCATGAGTAGTAAGGAAATAATAAACCATCACACATAACAAACACATCAACACATGAGGACACCTGAATTTTTAGGTGGAAACCCAATGTGGGAGAGAACTGCTGCTATCCCTATCTTTGTCTTCATCTTTTATTAGAAAGGAAGAAATCTTACAATCTTGTATTGGTGTTGACTCATACTAGTACGCAGGAACCCACCTACAGAAGGATACAACCTTCACTCATTCTCCAACATCCACTGGAAGGGAGTTCCAACCCCCTGATCTGATTCACTAGCTACTACCAGGGGAAAGATTTGACTTCCTCACTGGAGGCTCCAACCCTGAACACCTCTGTGGACTACGTTTCATAATATTTCATATTGGATGCACCTAATCCAAAAAATCGAATCTATAGGCAACTTTTCATCATATTTTCAAACTAGACCCACTTCCATCGTTTAAGCCCAATACCAAATAATAATACTGAGATCAATCACTCTGTCAAAACACTTAATCACTAAATCATCAAATCAATCACTGAGTCTCAATCAAATATTACAACCATATAAAACTAAACCAGAACATATCATATCAATGCACATCTACCAAACATTGTTACTCATCACAAAAACCACTTGCTGCTACTCCAAATCTTAATCAACCATATTTCAGAATATATATGCTACTCTTGTGCAACACAATTGTGTATGTATGCATTTCTCCTTAAGAGGACCTGCGTATAGATACAAACATACTGAACAACTGAGTCTTAATCACTTTCATACATAATCAACCACTGTATCACATATTGAACCCATCACATATCACTAAACTAGATACAGATCATCACAGAGTAGCATCTAGTCAACATATCATTCCATAAACAAGTCAACCTAGCCAGCACTAAACATTGATTATCATAAGAGAGACTTAATCGACAGAAAAAAAGAAACATAGAAGAACTGATCAGACATCATTAACAACTCATACTACAAAACCTTAGCAGATGTACCTAACTCTTATGAAGCATATAAACATATCTCCATGCTTATCATTCAACACACCTGCGTATAGATCTGTCCATATTGTAGAATATATATATGACTACCCCAAAGTAGATCCACGTATGTATGCAACTTCTTAGTGTCAAACCTGCATACATAGATGCAATCACTTGGACATACCTTTGTTGCAACATAACATTTTTCAAACCCAAATATTGACATGAAAACTGTTACAAGCACACATCATAATATTTTCATCACGGATCTAATAAACCACGAAAATATTATTAAATATCTGGTCATTTCAAATCTATTAGATCTAATCCATCTCCATGTAACCTCGTGCACTCCTATTTCAAATTAATTAATTCATAAATAATGCATTACATGCACACTTAACACTTTTATCTCCATATGCTTATATAGTATGAGCCTTAGTCAATACCTTAGGCCAATCCCTTAGTAATGTCGATGGTATTCTTTCACGAGATCAAATATTTGTTTTCGTGCTAAATATTATGGACCAATACCATGGTAAAGACCTTTGGTATTGATAATACCATGGTGCGGAAACTGTACACACCTTTTCTTCATCATATCTGCTTATGTACACATATTTTCTTCACAGGACCCATGTATACTTTCCTAAAATTCACCTTTATGATATTTTATCTCTGAACTGATATTCCTTTGTCTATCTCACCTATAGCATCTACATAATCATCATGTTAACATCTTTATCAAGTAGGTTTCCATCAAGGAAAGCTTTTTCTATTCTCTCTATCAGACTGCATAATATTCTTGTTGACATCTTTATCGAGTAGTTTTTCATCAAGGACAACAAATTAGTCATAATGCCAACAACCAAGATTATAAATTCAAGGGATTTATACTAAACCCTAGGATTAATAATATAAATCTTATGCATAATACTATACCGTAGGAATATGAACCCTTAGATTGATAGACCTAAAGGATTAATATTATAAACTGAACAAATTAATTATAAAACCCCAAGGTATTATAAACCCATGGGAATAATATTAAACCCAAGGGATTAATATTATAAACTAAAAGTATATAAACACTAAGGTAAATATTATAAATCCAAGAAAATAATAAACCCAAGGGATTATTACTAAAAACCCAAGGGATTATAAGCCCTGTTACACAAAAATGTCGTCACCTTGATTATTTGTAGTTGGTGTAGGTCTATCACCACCTATACCACCTTCCTAAGCAAGTATCAAACCTCAGCTCTTCAAAACAAGCTTTAGAAATGAGAGAGAGACATCAAAAAAGCAATGTAACTCTGGTTCCACACTTTCTCTCTCTTTTGCCTGCGGGCCCACACCTTCTGTTCAGAATATCTGCATACTTATATGCTTTGTATGTAAAGGGGAGGGTGTGTACCCCTGTAAAAGTCAAAAGGCGCAAGTCTATCCTAAAAAACTCACTTTTGGGTTAATTCTAGATGTTTCTAGAAGGATTTCGACGTGGATTGTTCGCTCCAAAGTGTTTCATGCATCCCAAAAGAGAAGGAGCTAATCCCTTGTTAGGAGGAGCTATCCCTTTGAAGGAGGATTCTATCCCTTTGAAGGAGGACCTAGTAACTTCCTCCATTGCACTATAAATTGAGGCATTGGGTTAGTGGCTGGAGAGGTTAGAAGCTAAACATTTTTTAGGGTAAATGCTGGTGAAATCAAGACTTCCTATTTGAGCTTAAGAGGAGAGATCACATACCTTTTTGGCTTCATTGGGGAGTGAGTGAAGCTTGTCAAAGTAGAGGAGACTTCTTGTTGGACCCTGGGAGGAGCTTGTACAACGTCAAGGCAAAGGTTGTAAAGTTCTTCTTTTGAATTAATACAATCAAGCTCATTTTTCTCAACAAGTATCTCATGTTATTTGTTTCATGGTTTCCTTGACTTTCATGTTAAATATGTTTTATAATACTGGTTATTCAGGTGCTATTTAATCGTTTGCCTTGTTTGTGTTTGCAGGTTTGCGACAAAGGAACTTACATGGATCAAAGGAGCGAAGGCATCCCCAAAATTGCATTGGACATGAGGTAGGCCTTAAACACATTTGTTTGCCATTATTTATAAAAGCACATTTAGAGAAAGATAGTGTCTAGTTTGTTTTCTTGTCATTAGGTCTTCTTTAGATTCTAGGAATGTCTATCTTGTCCACAAGATCGACTCATTCCGCGTGACAAAATGGCGACTCCGCTGGGGACTTGATTGTTTTCCTCGTTTTTCTTTGACTTGAGAAACTTGCCTTTTTGTTTCTATTTTTAGCTTGTTGTGTGTGGCTTTGGGTAGACTTAGTTGATTTAGCTTTGTTTTTTCTTTTTCATTACTTTAGTTGAAGTCCGCAACCTGCACTTATATCACAGTGCGTACCTGTACGCACTGTGTCTTTGTGCACAGAGTGTACCCGCACCTGGGTGAGCTCTGCACCTGTGTACCCTGCTAAATTTTTGAAATTTTTGATTTTTGTTCTTTCAGTTAGTTTTATTTTGTTTTTCTAATGGTTATCCTCTGCCCATGCCTGCATGTGACTGGTTAAAATATTTCCTTGGTTTAATTTCATTAGCATTAGGGTTTTAAGTGAAATTCCTAGAAGTTTTGCTTGTTGGGTTTGTTTTTCGATTTTTTTGTGTAGTGGCTCTTAGCTTAGAGGCTGTAGAGACTTCAGATCACCTTAGTGTCTACCAGTCTTCTTGAGAGTCTGACCATTTTTGGAATATCCCCTTGTTGAGAAAACCGCTTTGAGTCTTCTCTTTTCAAAACTTCGATAAGCTTGTAATTGAAAGTGTGAATTTTCATTTTTAAAAAAAGGAATAAAAAATTAGTTGTCCTTGACTTATTTGTGATTCTAAACAAATTAGTCCTTGGTTTGCTTGTGACCAAGTAAAACATCCTCAAAAAAACTTTTGTGAGCTTTTTACTTCAAATAGGGTTTCTATTAGTTTGTAGATCTTAAGTTTGCTTTATTAAATAGTTTTCTCAAAGATTTGCTTTAGTTATAGTTTTAAATGTTTTGTAATAAAAAATGAAAGGTCTCTTTTGAAAAAGCTCGTTCTTAGTAGCATTTGAGTTTTCGAATGAAAAGAGAAATTCTTGTGGAAATAATTAGTTGTCTCGTTTTTGAGTGCATTGAAACGAATACTCTTCTTTTGATTTGATTGTTAAAGAAAGATTTGTGTTTTTAAAGTATTTGCATCTCCCAACTCTTTCTTAGCTAGAACTTCATTGAAGAGAAAAGATTAGTTAGTCATCTTAAGTACATCTTTATAGTGATTTTGTGTCGAGTCTTTACACCATAAGTTTCATCTCCATTACTTTTTGACTTAATCAAAAACCACTAAAAATCACACTTAATATAAAATCAATCTAGAAATTTTTTTGTTTCTAGGGCTCTGATACACCAATATAGCTTAGGCTAGTATCTTGGAGTAGGGAGTAATTAACTCTCCAAGAGAAGTAAAACAAACAAGTAGCTTTATCTTGCGGTAGGAGAAATCCAATTGTTGCATTTATACTCTGGGAAAGCTCCTCTTAAAGGAGAAGCACGAGATCGTGTCCGAACCAGTGTGGGAATCAACCCTTCCTCATTGGGAAAGACGCCAGATATTCACGTATTACAAACGGTAAACCTTGGATTATTGTCGAGGAGCCTGGGGTCACTTGTTGGTAAACCTCGGTTTATTTCGAGGAGCCTTCAAGGGGATTGAGCTTGCTACTCTGCCCTTGCGTGCGTATCGGATCGTAGACTGGTCCCCCAGGTGTATTTGTTTCT
>APFE030138306.1:0-14788 GCA_000404065.3 Pinus taeda | reverse complement strand
GGAGATGGATCAAGGAGCCCAATGCCCCCTAGGCCAAACTTTGGAAAAAAAATATGCCAAGGATTTGCAGGAGAAGGATCATATCAAAATGTCAGGACAGATTAGGGTCTCACACATTTGGAAACTTGCTTGGGAGAATAAAAGCATTATTCAACAACATTGTTTCTAGGAAGTCCGAGCAGGGGATTGTGCTCAATTTTGGGAGGATAGCTGGCAATAGGAACCCATTCTAAATAGGAATGACCTAGCAGCCGTTAAGAGAGACACTGAGTGCAAAGGTCTGTTAGTGGTAAAATATTTCTAGAATCATTAAAGTAGCAATGTTAAATGGAGAAAATGGAAGAACCTAGGGTACAATTATGAGAGTCCTTTGAGGGCCAAGGCAGATGCTCTTTCCCAGGATTTGGAGCATAGGAAGTTTTGGTTTCATCCTTACGTGACCAACTAAGATGGGGTAAGAACAATGAAGGTAACTTTAACCTCAAAGAAGCAAAACAATTAGTTACAGGTTTTAATTTTGTAAATATAGAACAAGTATGGAAGGAGCTTTGACAAACTCCTCACTGGATGAAAATCAAGTTATTTATTTGGTTGGTGCATCAAAGAAAGATCCTAACTTGGGATAACCTTCTTAAGAAAGACTTCATCAACCCTTCCAAATTTCACCTGTGTGGGCTCACATGAGAGAACAATTTAAGACCTTCTCAACCTCTACCCTTTCTCTGCGATGGTGTGGAACTAGGTGGCCTCAATCTTCAGACAAATAGACAGGGACAGTCTCAGCATATCCAACACTTTGAAAAATTGGAGGAAGAACTTCTTAGAGAATGAGATCATCAACAAAGCATGGATGCTAGCACTAGGCTTTGTCATTTGGAATGTTTGGAAAGAGCAATAGGCATATCTTCAAGAATAAAGCTAGCGAGCACCAACACATAATCAATCAAATTCTTAAATGTCTTAGAGAAACAGTTAAAAGCCTTTCGAAACCAACTCCCAAGGATCCTCCTCTACCTCACGAGGAGAAGATTATACAAAATTTTGGACTACAATCCATCAATCCTCAAGGAATAAGAAAGGAAGTGAGAACAATCAAAATAGGGGCCAATAGTTGGCAGCCCCCTCCACAGGGCTTCTTCAAAGTAAACATAGATAGAGCTTCAAAATGAAATCCAGGGGTAGCTAGCTTTGGGGTGCTATAAGAGATCATTAGGGGCACACTAAATACATCTTCCATGTCCACTTGGAAAAGGGTACAAATAATATGGCTGAACTTCTAGCATTAGAACAATGCTTGGAGATCCTGGTGGAGGCAAATGTACAGAATGTTATCATTGAAGTTGATTTAGAATTGATCATTAGAGTAGCCAAGAAGATTCACAATGGAACTTCGCCAAACAAAGTGTCTAGGCACTGGAAGATACTGCAGGTTTTTTCCTATATCCACTCTCACTTGTAGACCCTTAGAACAATAAGATTTGTCCATGTCAGAATAAAGGAAAACATGCTAGCGGATCGGTTGGCTAACGAAGAAGTGGCCAACAAGGACAGGGATTATCGGCAAGCATGGGAGTTGCTTCCTCCCAAAAAACTCGAACAAGACTATTTATTCCTAGCAACCAAAGATTCATAACTGTGGATGAATAGTACTGATCGAAGGGATTCAGGAGATAAGTGTGAGGATGGTATAACCTAATTCGTCCCTAAATTTTGGTTTTTACTGCTCTCCACACCTATGTTCTCCTTCGGTTGATTAATGAAGGCTATGAATCGGGTAGCACCTCAGAACTAGTTGCCGATGTGCATTGGGATTAGTGGGTTATTGATGGAGACTCTAGGAGGAAGGATCAAAATTTTTGGTGGGAATGGTCGGACAGCCTTCACATGGCAACTGAGTGTTATGGCTTTCCCAAGAAACCACGAACTCAAAACCATAAATGGTATATCACGCGAGCCAACAACGGTATCTGGTTTTTTACAAGTCGCCTCCGATTCCACTCATTATGTGACATGCAGCAATGGAAGGTGAGAGAAAACCACCCTCATCAGGTAGTTAACCTCCTCGCTTCTCACCGGTGCAATATCTACGAGGGCCATTGGATCGGGGTTGTGTATTCAATGGTGGGGATTGGTTCGAGCTGGTTGCTGGAGGGTCTAGACCTAAATTTATTTAGTGGACCCATTCTATAGTTGCCATTGGGTCCATTTGCTGGGTGCTGTGGGATCCATTGTGGGTCACCTCTGGTTTTTCCATGAAACCACGAACTCAAAACCATAATTGGTATATCGCATGGGACATACATGGTTTCTGTTATTTGTAAGTTGCCTCTGATTCCACTCATGGTGTGACACACAACCACGAGAGGTGAGAGAAAACGACCCTCATTGGGCAATTAACCTTCGTGCTTCCTATCTGCTCAATATCCACGAGGATCGTTGGATCGGGGCTGGGTCTTCAATGGTGGGGATTGTTTCGAGCTTGTTGCTTGAGGGTTCCATACCCAACTTTGTTTAGTGGACCTCGGGTGGGATGCATGTAAGGTTTTTATGTGCCTCGGTCTATGTTTTTTTGTCATCCCTGCTGAATGGGATACTTTGTAAACTATGTAATTTGGTTATATTAATAGAAGGATCATCTCTTACTTATAAAAAAAATAATACTAAAAGTTATAATCAAAATTAAAATATTAAGAGAATATTAAAACACATTATTATTAAATATTTTGTATAAGTATTTCCTCTAAATGATTATAATAAATAAGATTATGTAAAAGAACATGCGAACAAAACTCAGGATGTTAAAATAGTTATTTATTTTAATGAAAATAAAATTATTAATTTTTAATAAATATTAATACAAAAATTTAAAAAATTTATTTCATATAAAATGTTTAGAATGAAGCAATAACAATATATTTTTCATGAAATTTAACCTTTTATATAACTCAATTTAAATTAATAAGTATTCTATCTCCAAACCCTATAGAGGAGGTCAATGTCTTTCTCACACACTAATGATTTCATTTCTAAACAAAATTGCAAAGATTGAGGATGTCAAAGTCTTTCTCATAATTAATTTTGGACACCTAATCCGCTAATGGTTTGTGTGGAATGTGAATAGTGATTGGAGTCCAAGAGGCTACTTGGAATGCAAAGACCAATGGTCACAAGGAAATGTATAAATGCACATTATTGTGAATAATAAATGCAATAAACACTTATCTTAATCTGCTCTCCATTATTTTTGTTTGTGTTTAACATGGTATCAGAGCTCATGGTTTCTTGAATAGTCTTGAGTGTTTTGGTTCACCTATTAGTTATCTTTAGTGAGCTCTTCCCGATGTCAAATTTTTTCTTTATACATGCAAATTTCTATCTGTGTTATGGCTATCAAAGTGAATGCTTATGCCACTCTGCACAGAATTGATCAACTCTACCCATCTTCACCATATTAAAGCTTGTCAAGTATGCAACTTATTAATTTTGTATGCCTTCAATATTTTCCATTGTGGACGCTAACTTAATTTGACAACTTGAATTGCCTTGATTATGGTCAAAGAGTCAATTTTCTTAATTATATATGCCTGAAATGTGCATAACAAACACCCCTCGCACTTGCCATCACTTAGACCTATCACTCTACCATCACATCCACTACTAGTGATTGGAACTTTAGTTCCCCCTGTCATTTTCATGCTCTGGCTTAGACCTCTTCTTGCAAACCAAATGAAGTTGTATTTTCTTTCTCATTTCTTCATCCAAAGGTTATCTCTATGTTTGGACAATGAGAAGATTCATTGTTACAATGTGATGGTCTAAGCATATTCATGAATTCATTGTTTATGGTGTCTCTGTGCATGGTTTAAAACTCCTGGTTGGTGCATTGGTAAAGTATTTGTGATAAACATTGGTTTATACAAGAATTTCTATACATATTTGAGCTAAGAATCAAAGGAGAATTGGTCTCACCTATGGATCTTGGTGTTTTCTGCGAGATGGAAGGACTAAGTGTATAGTTGTATGTGGTTGGCTGTGTTTATTACTTTCGCCCTTTACATTGAAGAAATTTCCTTTCAAATATGTTTTGTCATTTGTGTGTGCTCTCTCATTTGTCAACCCTTGGTGCATTGTCGAATCATAAGAATCAACACCTGTGTCAAGTATTTTCTATTTGGAAACCATTTATATGTAAGTCATTGATGCCCACTACTCAATAGTCTAAATAGTGCATTGGATAGTCTAAATGTGTTATCGGGCCTCGATCTCAAGCCTTAAAATATATAGTTTGAATTTTTTTTGCAAATCGCCACCTTCACATATACAAACCACTATAATCTGAGAAATCACTTGGCCAAAGGAATCCACTCCTCCATCGAGCTTTTTCTTACTATTTATCAACGTTTTAGCCATTTTTCTTACATTTTTGGTGTCGAAATTTAGCCATTGGTACCCATGAATGGATATTCTTCCAAAGCTTATTCGCATTATGGCTAAAATATCAATTCTCTACAAGGAAATTTCTCTCTAAATCAACAAATTTCAACGTTGAATGAGCTTGAGTTTGTATCACAGCACAATTGTGTGTAGCAGTAAATTTTGTTTTCAATAGTCAGTGTCAACTTTTTTTATTTGTGGTAGACGCTTTCTTATTCCTTCATGGTTTGTGAGAATATTGTAAAAGGAAGGATTGGACCCCATGTCCTAATGATGATGATTCATTAGAGAAAAGATGGCAAAGCTGAGGACAATCGAGTGCACTAGTTTTTAGAGCTATAAGTTGCGAACATGGTTAAGTCATTGTAGGGTTTGATGGAAATAGATTCAACACTTTGTATGGAAAAATAACCATAAATGCGATCATTTAAAAGGTGACAACTGTATCACTTTATGCTTTTGCAAAGCTTGAGGTGTAAGCGATAATCCATTCAAGCTATATATATGCGATATGGTTTATATGTGAGTTAGCTTACATAGTAACAATATTTTTCTATATTGGAAGTAAATGACTTTAAGGGTTGTTCTATAGTGTTTTTTTGGTTGGAAGTGTCTTACTGGATTTTCTTTGTGCCCATTTACTGCACTAAATAAAAAAAAATGTGCATTGATTTAGGTTTTAACACTAAGGAATTTCTATTATCTTATTATTTGCTAAGAAAATGGCCAAAACTGATGAAGTATTAGAGTTATTGAATATTGTGATACTCTCCTATTTGAATGGTATGGTAAAAGTTTTCAACGCATCTCTCTTTAAGATACAAACCTACTTGCAAAATGCAAAAAAAAGGTTGAGCTTTTGTAGCTTGAATCACAACTTTAGCAGGAAGATTTACAACATCGTAAGCATCATTCAAAACTAGTTATTATTGAGAAAAATCCCCTATTTGACTTTGACATAGACTCCAATCGGTAACCAACAAGTGATCAAGTTAGTAAAGTTAAGTTTGATCCCCATTAAGTGAAAATTTTAGAAGCAATTGTGTATGCAGAAGTAGAAATTCAACCTACGCTTCCTAACTCCATCATCAGATCTTGGGAAGAGCATATCAACAACAAGCAGAAAAGTTTTCTTGGATATGATAAGGAGGAATCCTTTCATATTCCATACTACTGAACTTTCCAATCAAATTTCAAAGTTCATGGTTTCTTCATCATAGTTCATCTTCACTTGTTTTAGATCGTCTTCCTCTTCCAAAGTAGCCACAAATTGTGAAATGCCAACATTATGATTGAGTTGGCCATGTGAAGGATCACCTTTTTTATCTTCATTAGTGTAAGCATTGTGGCCAACTCACTCATTCTTCAAATAGATGCTTGAAAACACTCCTCCTACAAGATGAAAGATTCACCTTGGATGGATAGCTTCTTGGCAATGAGCTTGGACAAACAGAGAGGTTCACGCATTGCTGATATATTTTTATACCCAACGCTTTATGTCTACCCATCGTCAAGCTATCAATTAATGGTTTTTGCCTTTCAGACATTAGTTTTTATATTTATAAAGTCCGCAAACCTTCATTTTCGAAATGATAGTGTATAAAATAATAAATTAAAAATAAAATTAGATTAATGGATATTTCTGTTTTGAAATAAGGTTTTTTAAATTTTAATTAATTTGAATAATTATTAAATAGATGGTAAGGATTAAATTTTATAAATATTGTTATTATTTTTAATTATAATTATGCATAAAAAATTGTCAAAGTTTACAATTTTATATTTTAATGATATTTTAGTATTAGTATACTTTTAATTACATAATTCTAATTATTATAATCTTCCATTATTATTTAAAATAAATATTATTTATCGTATAAAATTATTATTTATTATTAAAGTAATAAAAAATTGTTTAATATGAAATATAAAATAAGTATTAATAATATTGTTATTATGTATATAAAATTATTATTTATGTATATTAATTAGTAAAAAATTTATTGTTAAATGATAACTATAAATTAAATATATATATAGCATATTAGTATTGGCTTATTATATATTAAATTTGAATATATATTATATAATTCTTATCTTTATTGTGATTAAATCACTGTAGAAAAGATCAAATACTCTAAATGTAAATACCTTCTTGAGTCTAAATATTTTTCTCATTCAATATTAAACATTTAATATATTTTTTATTATTATTACAATCATGTAATAAATAAATTAAAATATTGTAGTACTTTATTGCTAAAATTTTATTTGTCACTTTAATTGTAATAATGATAATGAATATTTAATTAAAATTTTTTATACTTAACTTTGAATTTTTTGAAGGCTTGTTTTCTTAAAAATAATAAGAATTTTACTTATTCATTATACTCTACTGTGTAATTAATTGATCATGTTCAAAATATTGTTTGATTAAAAATATCTCAGCATTATTAGTTTCTCAACATTTGAATATACTTCACTCGAGAATGCATAAGCTAGAAATAATCACTAAAAGAATTAACTTATGTATTATAGATGTATACAAATACTCATAATGTTATTCAACCACTTTCAATATTTTAGCATTATTACTTTCTTAATATTTGAATATACAATCCATATTGCATACCCTAGAAGGAATCCGTAAAAAATCAACTTGTAGCAGGAAATTCAGAGACTTTCTACCCAAGTTACATAAGTTTGATTCTCAAGCCCACATCCATATTGTAGTTTCCTATATTCATAAATAACTGCATATTGAAAATTAAAATCTATCCACATAAGTACTGAACAAAATAGCAAGAAACCAACATTCTAATATTCCTACACATGAGAGGCAGAATTAACCGAAGTCGGATCTTTGACAATAGAGCCTGGCAGCTCCATTTGTGAGAGTCGAGAGGGAAGGTGTTTCTCAATGCAACCAAGGTTTTCATCTTGCTTTTGCATTTGAAATTGCAACTTCTGAAAATCATGTTTGTAGATTGGAAAATCCTAAGCTGCTATTGTCATGCTCATCGAAATCTGCTCGATGGCCTTACCTAGAAGACTTTTCATTAACCAATACAGGTAAAGGGTATGCTTAAACTCAGTCACTCACTCGCAGGTATATTGAGGGTCTGGCACGAGGATTCTCCAAACTTCCATCTCAATCTTAGTCACGCTTGCCTCGCGTTTGAGGTCATCCTCCCATTCCTCTATCAATCTTCTAATATCTGGGCTTGTCCCCACCCGATAATTTGTTTCGCTTCATTGATGACGTTCATGATATGATTTCTACTGTGTTTTCCTCCCGAGGAGTTGGGATCATTTCCCTGCTCAGTACCCCACAACCTCTTACCTCGGCCCCTGGTTTTTGTAGTACGATCCATAGTTACATTGTCTCGACGATTAATGATATGATGTGAGTTGGCCGATCCCTGAACTGGTGATGGGGCAGGCCTCAAAACTCCTAGAGGAGGTTTACCACTCGATGTACCTATCATGGTGTCAAGAAACCGATTTGGCAATCAATTATACTAGGTTGCTTCATCATGCACACGCTCTGCCACCCATTGAAGTCTACCATCCCCTTTGTGCATGGAGTCTTGTGGCCCCCCTAACCTCTTGCATAAAAAGTAGTGTACACAATCTCGAGTTGAGTATGACCCATTCTCGTACCCAGATGAAATTCTTTTACTCCCACTGGCACACCCCGACAATAGTTATTTTTCATATACTACAACCCGTGACATGGGTGCAACACCTCAACATGCATTCGACCACAGGTCCTATAGCATGTCAACCCAGCTTGCAAATTCAAAGCCTCTCGCACCTAGTTCTATCCCTTTTGTGACCATCCCCAAGCCCAAGTAAAGAAGCAACCTCTCGACACCCATGTAGACCCTCTTGTGGCTTACTCCATCTATAATGACCTTGCAACCATTCTGACCTAGGTTGTGGTTGCCCAACCTTAGGAGCCATCCCACCAGACACCCATTAACCAAGAAAGCTTCCACTGTTCTTCCAATTCTGGCATATCCAACCCCAATTCCATGCCAAATCCCAACCCCCCGACAACGCCTCCTCATAACAGCAATCTCGTAGACCTTTCAACCCTAACCTTAGGTATCCACAGCCAAAATGCACCCAACCATAAGGTAGCAGGCTTCAACATTAAGACAAATATCAACACTATCCCAGCACCCAACCCACTATCATCTGAACCAAATGTAGTGCCATTCCCTGGGGTTGAACCCTACCCCATAGCCAAATTAACCCTCTGTGAGAGAGGAAAATCTCGTAGTAGATTGAAATTAGAGGGGTTGCCTCGGGATTCGAGTTATTCTTACAGGTTACACCACCAAACCATTCCCCCAAACCAAATTCCCTATGCACACCATTCAAGTTCCCCCATGTGAAACCCCCACAAACTAAACAAATGACGGGGAAGCATGATGGAGTGGAGGAGAAAACAATTTGCATACCTGGTTTCCTATGTTTGGAGCTAACGGAACCTTCGCGGCACTTGGAGACGCTGGACCAACCCAATGCCAGATTCTTCTTACCTCACACAATTAACCACACACACCCAATCACATAAACTACCAGATTCTTTCCCACTGCAAGTGCTACTACCGAGAAAAATCCCCTCCATAACTTTGTCACCTTTCTCTGTGGTAGTAATCTTATGCATGCATAAGGCCACTGCACCCATCACCTCAAACGTGTGAGGGGTGGTGGTTTTGTACCTTGGCATACTCACCATTAACTTTATCTTTATGGGGTCGTCCTCTGGCTTGCACCGTGATTAGGGACACATATTTCTATTATTAATTTTATTAATTGAGCTAAAAAAATTTAATGACATGTTATCTAACACTGACTTGCCAACATCTCCCCAATATTTACTCTAAATCATATATCAATGTAATAATGTTTATAACAAATTGGAATACATAATACTATATATTAATTTAATTAAATAAGAATAGAAACAAATATCTATTTTTATAAAAAAAGAGATGAAGTTTACATATAAGCTATTGCACATTTAACTAGATAAAAAAATAACTTTAGCTACAATTAGATCTTTTGGAAATAACTTATGGAATGATAATGATAATAGAAGGGATACTAGACAGTCAATTGGTCAAGCCAACTAACAATGTCTTCAACTATGTCAACTATATTGTATAGGTTAATGCACAAATAGATGGAGCGCCTATGATGATTAAACTTGATTATATCTCCCTTACCTTATGGGAGTTAGATATGTTTTAGATTATATAGATCGTAACATGATTTGGTATATTAAAAATGAATGAAAAAATTATGTTGAGTTATTTGGATTGGATAAATATATTATTTTTCATCCATATTGATGTTTTGAGAGTGGAAAATTTGGAGGAATCAACTTATAGGATCATTTTTACTAGTGGTCCCAGTTTAGAAATGTTTTGGTGAAAAACTTCATGAGCCATTTTGAGACCTTAAATGACCAAGTTTTATGGTCCGAACCTTATTATGGACCCAAGTTCCACAATATACACAAAAATAACTTTCCAATGATGTAACAATTTTCTCAATCATAGCTCGTATCAAAAGGTTGTGACTCATAGATGTTGAGCTATCAAAATTGTCCACCATAATTTGAGATGATGCCACTTCAACACATGTTACTAATGAAAAAGTTGCTAGCCATGTCTGAATTATGAAGAAGACTCTAGAAGGGCCAGCTTGTAACTCATATTGAGGGTTGAATACATCAAATTGAACCCCTAATTGGCCATGAGATTATGCTATAATAGGGCCATTAGGAGGAAAAGTGGTTTGATTCTTTTTTATTGCATTTTATTCCACAATTAGGGATAGTTTTTGAGAGAGAGAGAGAGAGATATTTTGTGTTATGTTGTAGCCAATGGGCCACCAATCTCACTCCTTTGTACTTGCATCTATTTCTATTCACAAAAAGGGAGTAGAGAAACCTCACCTTCTAGCTATGTTTTCTCTCAAAAGGGTTTCCCAAGCCATATCTTGTGTTATTCTAGTTTTGTGAGTGATTGTTGTATTTGTTCTCTCTTTTCTATATGTTTATATTTTTCATGCATATGTAGTACACAATAACTTAATAATTCCATAAATATAAAAAGAAATAACCCTAATAGTATGAATTTCAAACTTAAACACAAACCTTTATCAAATTTATTCGAATGAAATATCTAATGGAATCAAGAGCAAGTCACGAATCATTAAGTTATGATCACTTGTGCTTTGGTATAGCAAAAATGTTTATCAACACCACCTCTTCTTGGAATTCAATTTTATTCATTATTGCAATTCCTTACCTCTCCAACATCATTAGAATACATTCATTTGAGTAAGTTGATTTACAAATTCAACCAATATTACATGACAAGACTCCATTCTCCAAATTTGTGTCTCGTGCATATATTTTTTCCCAAATTTTATTCAATATTTAATGTTACAAAAAGGATGCATTTGATGGCACCTTTATTTAAATTTTATTTGAATCTTCACACGATTAATTTTTCTCATTTCTTTTTAATGCTAGTCTAAGCATACATTAAATTTAAGTACTTTTTCTTTTACCTGTTGTGTCCATATGTCTGTTTATGTCATTTTTTAAGTCCTTGTAAGTCCATAATTTCATCCTTGCAACATTATTTACATAACATTTTGTGTCCACGCATCAAAATTAAATTACATCCATTTTTACAACCTTTTCCTAAAGTCCCATTTCACATTCCCCTGTTAATTTGCATCCCAAGGGTCCAAGTTATAACACAAATTGAGATGATAAAAGGGTAGGGAATCCCATGTCAATTAAGTATACTCTCTTTCTATTATTTTGTGTCATGTTTCTAATGTGGTATTGAAACACATAACCTATTGCTTATTAAGCTAGTGAATTACAATTACACTACTACTACAATTTGTATATAATAGGGGTAATTACTACTTTTATCATAATGTAAATTAAATAGTTAGAAAGATGGATAAACATATAATGATGAAATCACTTCCTCATGATTTGAGAAAATCCCAAACATGTGTAAAAACTATCATGTGTGATGTATATAAGAAACACTCCTAGGAGACATAAATAAGTGAAGCACCATAAACAACACAAATAAGTAACCCACTCATGCATCATAAGAAGAGCCCTCAAATGATGCATCATACATAAGAAACTTACTTAATTGATAGATCATAACCAGTGAAACACTTAAGAAATAGACCATAACTAATGACACACTTAATTGATAGATCATAACTGGTGAAACACATAAGAAATCATAACTAATGACACACTTAAGTGGCACAAACTATAATTAGAGGCACTTAACATGAGAGAGAATTAAGGTCTTATAAATGCCTATAAGAGATGAACTTGAGCAATGAACCATGAAAAGTGACTCACATAAGTGTTGAACCTAAGGAACACATAAAAGCCATGCACCATAACTAGCAATGCAATTAAAGGACTTACCATAAGAGAGTAAATGTCAGAATACTAAGAGTCAAGCGTGAACTCATATTTGGGCACATTGAAAATGTAACTTGTTGACCATGTGAGGAGTACAATAAAGCGTTATATTTTAGTAGTGAAGTGAATGATATTCACCACATCATGGATGCCAAGATGATGAGGGTGTTAAAATTAAAGGCATTAACACCCATTCATTTTATGATGGTATAAAGATAATAGTAAATAAGTTTGAGCTTGTGACCTTAATTATTTTTGAAGAATTTTATATAAAATTGCATCCAAACTTAGTGGATAACAAGAATTTGTGGACAAATCAATGTTAATCATGAAGTTCCTTAGACTTTTCGTTTTTCTATTGAAGAATGTCTTCAAACTTCTTATATATCTCAACTGAGTTCTACACATAAGAAGAAACTTCATATTACTCGCTCTACTAGTGGGATGTGGATGGACATCAGAGAGGAATTCAAATCTCATAAGGACCAAGTGGCTCAAATAAAAAATATGCTTCTAAAGGAGAGTGTCCTATAAGAAGATAAATGACTATATTGAAATCTCAATACGAAATATGAAATGAATGATCCCACTACTTGTTTTCGAGTGGTACATGTAAAGAGACATAACCAAAGTTTTAATTACATTAGTTTGGAGATTTGTTTATATATGAAATATGATAGAGAATAAAAGTTAGCATTCTATAAATTTTATATTAATTCCAAAAATTCGTTATAAAGTTTCCAAATGGTTAATGGTAATTAAATATGGTTCAAACATGTTGGATACATATTGAAGAAAAGTTATACAGCTTTAGGGGAATCCATAATTTTGTTGCATTGAATATATTGCCATAAAGATGCAATCGTGCTTCAATTGATTGATAGATATACCACTAATGAAGTCTAAATGGACAAAATCCAAAGGCCTAAAAAGAACTAATAAAAGTGGGTACAAATTAAGATATATGTCACTAGGTTTATTTTCATTGTACTACATGAACATACTCAAATTGAATCTAACATATGATTATACATGGATACTAAAAACAAGTACCTCTATAGATGTAACATTTTTTTCAATACAAAATGGTCTTCATAAGATGAAGAATGATCATTGTTAATAGGAATGCAAAAAACCTTATATGACTAACAATCATTTGATCCATTTTCAATGTAAGCCGTCATGAAATACATTCAAAGCAGGTTGTATTGTTGACCATTTTGGGCTATGCCAAAATAAGGATGTATGAAGTATTGGAACTTTTAATATTGGCAAGTTGCACATATACTATCTAAGATAGAAAGAGCCTTAGTAGGAAGTCTTCTTATGAGATAATTCACTAAACGCTAAGTCGTGTCTTAGTAATTGAGATAGGCCACCACCATTAAAATAGCTCAGGTTCAATCCTTGGTTGTTGTAGAGCTCTTTCATGTATAAAAGATATATAAAAGAGACATGTTTGATTTCTTGAATTTTATTTCTTCTTGTCATTAAAAAAAATAAAAGACTATTTTACTAAGTAAGATTGTGAAAAGTAAGAAACCTATTTTAAATATATTTACTACAAAATTTTAGAAAGAAAGATAGAAAAAAGGCTAAAATTATAAATGAATAATTACCTTAAAATTTTATTTTTTTTACCAAAAATATAATATCACCAATATTATTTTCTAATAACATACTTCATTACCAATTTACCGAGATTCATTAACTACCTATAAAGTTGGAGAATCATTTAAAAATCACCACCCCACCATCCTATCATGTCTTCTTACATTGAATGGACCGTCTCTTCTCGTCTTTTCAAAGTTGCTCTCAGGACCTTGTACTCCATCCATAGTTCTGTAAAAGGCGGTCTGATTTGAATGCATCTACCAGTAGATATCACCAACTACGAGGTAAAATCAAACAACTTTTAGCCCACCGTTCGTTAAACGCCCCATCGTTTTCCTGCAAATATAGCAAAGTTCAAAACTCATAATTGCATTAGACTTGAATATTCGCTACTGCTTTGAAACGACATGAAACTTGAATCACTTTGCCCTGAAACCACATGAAAACTTTGTTATATTTTCTCTCACCATTATTCAAGCCACCTCCTTCTCCCATATAGCACATGATCGCATCCTTCTTGGGTTTCTATTAATGAGACCAACCGATGAGCGAAGTCCCTTTTTCCTTGTACTTTGAATTAAAAATAAAGTAAAAATGAGTTCATCGTGACAGTAAGGTGGCGGGAAATAATGATCCATTTTTCGGAAATAATATAAAAAACATTATAAAAATAATGTCATTTATTAATATTTAAAATAAAATATATTACTTAAAAAGATTAATATCAAGAATAAATAAAATATTTCAACTGTCATGTTAATACTAATTTTTTAACGATTTTTGCATAAGAAAAAAATACTCTAATTTTAAATTTTCTTATATTTTCACTTTCCATTACTATGGAATGTGCATAGTTCGATTATTAATATTGATTTATAATATTCTTATATATTTATATAGTATTATATATATATATAAACATTTGTAATGTAAATTAAATCAATTTTTTTAATATACATGTCAAAGTGAGTAAGAGAGAGAGTGTTATTCTATTAATAGTTTCTTTCTAATTCAAGGTATTGGGGATATTTGTGATTCTCCTATTGTTTAATATATAGTTGACAAGTAACATTTTAAAGAATATTATTCATTGTGTGTGCACTTTTGTTTATCTATATATATATATTCATTGTGTGTGCACTCTTGTTTATCTATCTATCTATGTATATATATAGAAAAAGAGATCTTTTTTGTTTCCATATATTATTTTAATGTGGAGAATGTCAATCATAGATAAAATATTTCAAT
>APFE030138305.1:0-17664 GCA_000404065.3 Pinus taeda | reverse complement strand
TGGCCGTGGAAATGACGTCTCACTGAACCAGATGCCTTGGGTTCAAATCTTCTGCTATCCCCCCGGGGCGAGAAGTTAGACATGATGAAGATGTAGTCCTACCAAACATACAAAAAAAAAGTATCTAAATAAAATAAAACATAATTAGTAGTAAAATAATAAACCTATGTTTTGGATCAATCATGTCAAATGAAATACAATAGTAAAAATCTTAAAATAATCATGCACTATATTTCCTCTATCATTGTTAGTCAATTTGTTGTCTCTCTTCCTTAGATCCTTGGTTAAGATGCATCTATCTTTGTTCTTTATATTATTTATATTATAGTAATTTTCAAATATGTATATATAAAAGTATCTCATTTTAATTTAATTAAAACTCAATTTTATCTCGTGGGATATATTTTAGTAGTCGGAGGATAGAGGGTTTAGACTACCCAAAAGTAATTATAATTTTTTATTATTTAGTTTAGCTTTAATTAATTTTTTTTTTATAAAATTAAATTAAATTAAAATATTTATAAAATATTTTGATTTTGAAATAAGTTATGATTTTTGAGTATATGGTATTGATAAGCCATGGTATTGTAACAAAATAATTAAAATCCTAGATCCACAATACAATAATCAAAAGCCTAGATGGCCCATGGTATTAGCCCATGGTATTATGATTTTCTTCCCTTTTCTTCCTCTCTCCCTATGTCTCTCTATCTTTCTCTGCCTAGATGGCCCATGGTATTAGCCCATGATATTATGATTTTCTTCCCTTTTCTTCCTCCCTCTCTCTGTCTCTCTATCCTTCTCTTCTGGGTATTAGCCTATGGTATTGTAAAAAAACCTATTTAGAAGTTAATAATATCCATGGAAAATATTCATGATTACAAATATGTTATACTGTAAATATTGAATTTTTATTAGCTTGTTAATTAAAGTTAAAGATGGTTATGCAATCATTCTTTTAAATTCTATATGTAAATTAGATGTTGATTATATAATTTTTTAATATATTATATTTTTATTGGTATGTTTCATTTTCTTTTATCTAAAACTTGTTCGTAATTTTTTAATTTATATTTATTATTATATATTTATGATTATTTACTTATATATATATATTATATATACTATATAATTAATATTATATATATTATATATTATATATAATATTTAAGCTGTGGTTCATGGTCACTGAGTGGCCGCTACATCCACGGTAAATATCGGGGTAGTTCAACCCGAAGGGATCTGCCCGTCGGCCAATATTAACAGGCCTAACCTCGAGGGCGTTGAGGAGATTTGACCCCATGACCTCCCAACTGGGAAAGTGCTTAGCAACGGGAACTCGATCATTTGAGCTATCCCTTGGGGCTAAAAGTTTGGACAGATTGTGGTTTGAACCCGCAACCTCACATGGCCGATTACTTCGCTTTACCAATGCGCTACATAGGTGGGTCTTTAATAAAAACAAAATTACACTATAAAAAAATTGAATTTAAAAAATACCTAACATCTCATATCTCACATCTAACATCTCAATATTGAATTTTTATTAGCTTATTAATTAAAGTTAAAGTTGGTTATGAAATCATTATTTTAATTTATATGGTAAATTAGATGTTAATTTATAAGTATTATTGATATATTATATATTTAATGTGGTATGTATATTATATTTTCTTTTATCTAAAAACTTGTTCCTCATTTTATTAATAAAAAACAAAATTACAATATAAATAATTTGAATTTAAAAATATCTAACATCTCATATCTCACATCTAATATCTCATATCTCATATCTCATATCTCATATCTCATATCTCATGCCTACACATCTACCCTATCCACATCTAATGCCTACACATCTACCGTATCCACATCTAATACCCACACATATACCTTATACTGGGTTGTAACATCTCACATCTCATGCCTACACATATCCCCTATCCACATCTAATGCCTACACATCTACCCTATCCACATCTAATACCCACACATCTACCCTACTAGGTTGTAGAGCGTGTATCCACATCTAACACCCACACATCTAACCTGCTAGGTTGTAGAGCGTCTCTCGGTGCACTAAAAAGCGTTTCAAACGATTATAAATTTAATTTTTCTATAATTTACCACTTCTAAATTTTGTATTTTAATCAAATCAACTTGAGTGAGTTAAAGGTCCACACATATGTTATATAATTAAGTAATGAATATATGTGTAACTAATTACCTAATTCAAATTCCACTTATAATATAAAAATATTTATTTTTTATGAGGTTCACGAACCCCATAGATTAGTGACCACCAACCACTAAGCTTGATCTTGAGAGTGTCAAGAGAATTGAGCTCGTGACCTCTTAATAGAAAAATAGCTTTAATGATTGAAGACACTAACAGTTGAGCTAATGCTTAAGGCTTATAATTTAAATCTAATATGTTAATGTCAATTAGTTATTTGTTAGGTTATTGTTTTAGTCTTTTAATAATTACGCTATTGTTTAGTAATTAATATGAAGATTGACTATTTAAATAATAAAATTTAATTATCGGGAAATTTAATATATTGAACAATATTATGTCAAATTAAAGTTATACCATTGGAACAATAAAATTTAGCCTTCTAAAATTTAAACATTTAACAAAATTATGCCAAAACTTTTTAATTATAATTTTGTAATAACATATTTTTTAATTTCATATTTTCTAGATAGAAATTTTATTAAAAATATTATATTTGTATAAGTTAATGTGTAGGTTACTTATTTTAGATTCAGGTCGAGAGTGAAATTAGGGTTTAGAATAGGGAGCAACAGGAGGAGCAAGTTGGTAACAATGGAGGGGCTAGGAAGAGGGAGTTCCATTCCCTCCTACAGCAATGTCGTATCAAATAGAAGCAGGGAAATGAGTTTGAATGGATTTAGGAAACCCTTGGAGGCCTGAAAAAAGAAGACAGACTTAAAAGAACCAGAAAGCAGCAAAGCTGACAAACAGGAATAAACTCACGGGGTGGTCAGAAGGGAGGAGAGACCAGAGGACAGCAGTCAAAAAAATGTGTACAAATCTATAGCAGGTCCCTGTAAGCCCAAGTCAACCATCAAACCCCGGGTGGTTCTGAATGATCCTACACTGCAGGTGCACAGAGATCACATGGCAACTTATGCTATTATATGCAAGTTTATGGGTATATGGCCCACAGAGAAGAATATGTACACATGGATAAGAAACAATTGGAAACCAAAGGGAGATATAACTCTGCATCTAGGGTCCAAGGGTTTCTTCACAGTGGTTTTCACTAGCATAGAGGACAAAGACAGAGTGTTTGAAGGAGGACCCTATTTCTATGCTACTGCAAGACTATATATGCGACCCTGGGTAATGAACTTTGTCTCGAAGCGAGAAACATTCACATTGGTCCTAGTATGGATAAGACTTTACTCCCTACCTCTAGATTGTTGGCTACCTGAATCCTTAAAAGCTATAGGAAATAAATTAGGACATTTTCTAAAAGTATCAGAGGCAACTCTGTGAGGAAAATATACCTCCTTCGCACGAATATGTGTGGAAATGGATCTATCGGGAGCACTCCCAGATGAAGTTGTCATAGAAGTTCATGATGAGGAATGGGTACAGGTGGTGGGCTATGAACATGTCCCTTTTAGATGTCAGAAATGTCATGAACATGGGCACCTATTTAGAGACTGCCCACAAAACATAAGGGAGGATAATTCGAGAACCAACACAGGAAAAGATCCTGAAGGATTCACCAAGATGGGAGGCAGAGGGAAAGGATGGGGAAGAAAGTACCAGAAAAAACAGAGTGAAAACAAGCTATCAAGTCACAACAGTTTTGAAATTTTAGAAGAAGAAGGGGGGAAAAATGGAAAGGTTGTTACACTAGACAACCATCCTATAGAGAAGGAAAAGGAGGACAACATGGAAATAATACAGGAAAACAGCGAACAACAGGAAACCATACCAAGCAACATGGAACTAATCAGGGACCAGGAGATGACCCCAAGTGAAGTTGGGACAGAGGACCAAGAACTACATGAGATTCTTGAGAGGGAGAATCTTGATCTAGAAAAATTCTTAAACTAGGGAACCAACAAAGGGATAGAATCCCTACCACAAGAGGAGTTTGAGAGAGTACAATAGCTCTTCCTTTAGAGATCTCAGACAAAAGCCTCAGGAATCAAAAGAAGCCATGAAAGCCAGGACCATAGAGGGGTCAAACCAATGGAGGAAATATCAGGACACTCGACCAAAAGCCCAAGTAGGAAAAGAGGAAGAAAAATACAAAATGAGCTGGTAACAGAGTGTGGAAAGCTCATGTTCAACTTAGGTAATATGAAATATCTCACCAGTTACTCATCCAAAAGCCCATCATTATGAAGCTCACAACCTAGAATATTAGGGGTCTAGGAAGTAAAAGGAAACAGAGGAATCTCAACAACAAATTAAAAGAAGAAAACCCAGATATGGTGTTCATACAAGAAACGAAATATTCCATAGATAAAGTCTGGGAGATACATAACAAATGGCTCAGTAAATATGATCACCTAGAATTCAAAGCCAGTAACACAGCAGGAGGGATTCTTACTCTTTGGAATCCTTAGAAATTTGGAATTCTGGATGCAGAAGCATCTAGGAACTACCTTTCAATGGTTATCCAACCTTTGGGTGACAAGGAAATCTATATGGTCACAAATGTCTATGGTCCTCAAAAATCTGAAGAGAAACTCAAGCTTCTCACCTCACTAGAGAAGCTAAGGGAGAGACACCCAGTAATGCCCTGGATTTTGGGTGGAGATTTCAGCATGATCAAATCTCTCACGGAAAAAGAAGGAGGAACTAGAGTAATAGGAAAAGACTCTATTGCTTTCCAGAACTTCCTAATCAACTTGAGGCTAGTTGACTTAGAAACAAAAAATGGAACCTTCACATGGAACAATAAGAGGGGAGGAGCTTCCCAAGTTGCCTCAAAACTAGATAGATTCATCATCTCGGAGAACCTCTTCCTCTCTAGACCTACTTGAATGCTTTTATCCTTCCTTTTGGAGGGTCGGACCACTGGCCGATTTAGCTAAAAGCTTCTTTTATTGGCACTCCAAGGAACAGACCTTTCAAGTTCGAAAATGTTTGGCTCACTTACCCTGACTTCATCTCCAATATTGATAAGTGGTGGAAGGAAGATTTACCCATTCAAGGCACGAAAATGTTCATTCTGCAACAGAGACTCAAAAATAGTAAGGTCAAACTCAAAGATTGGAGCAAAAGTGAGTTTGGCAACATTTTTAAAGCCAAAAGAGAAGTGGAACAAAAGCTACAGAAAATTAACCAAATTCTTATCAAGGAAGGCTTTGCTGAGGATAGGAAATTGCAAGCTGACTCTCTCCAACAGGAATGGGACATCAGATGTCAGCAGGAAGAAATCTTCTGGAAACATAAATCAAGAGTGCAATGGCTTAAAGAAGGAGAAAGAAATACAAGTTTTTTCCACAAATCAACCATGGAAAATTGGGCTCATAATCGAATCACAAAGCTCATAGATCCTCAAGGGAAAGAGATAAGCACACACAAAGATATGGAATCCATTCTGGTACAACATTTTCAAAATATAGTAGAGGAGCCTATCTTAGACAGATCGCTAGCTATTAAAAGATTTACAACAACATATTCCAAAACTGGTGACCAGGGAAGATAATTATAATCTCAACAGACCAATGACAGAAGAGGAGGTAAAAGAAGTAATAAATGAGATGCACAATGGGAAAGCTCCTGGACTGGATGGTTTCAACGCTGACTTCTTCAAGGCAAGATGGGAAATAGTCAAACAGGACATACTGGAGGTGGTGGAAGATTCAAGAATTTCAAAAACAATCCTAAAAGCGCTAAATACCTCCTTCATAGCCCTAATTCCTAAACAGGATAAAGCAATGACTCCAAATCGAATCAAACCCATAGCCCTCTGTAATGTAATATACAAAATCATCTCCAAAGTTATTGCAAACATACTCAAGCCCCTTCTTCCAACTCTTGTGTTGGAGGAGCAAACTGGATATGTGGAAGGAAGGCAAATTCTCAATAACATCAATCAAGTTCATGAAATAGTGCACTCTCTTAAGAATAATAAGCAAGCAGGGATGATCATACAACTAGATCTAGTGAAAGCTTATGACAAACTAAGCTGGTTATACATCAAAGAAGTTCTAAAAGCATATGGCTTTGACTAGAATTGGATAAGATGGGTTATGGCTTTGGTAACATTTGCTAGCTTTTCTATCCTTCTCAATGGTTCTCCTTCCAGATCCTTTCGGCCCTTGAGAGGTCTCAGGCAAGGAGATCCGCTCTCTCCCTTTCTCTTTATCCTTATGATGGAAGGATTAGGCAAAGCGATCATTTCTGCCAAAAGGGAAGGTACCATCCAGGGTCTCAAGCTCACCCAAGATGGACACTCTCTAACTCATCAGCAATTTGTAGATGACACCATGTTACAGGGCATACCAACGGTCAAAGAAGCCAAAGCTTACAAAAAAATTCTGCAAGATTTTTCTTTGGCAGCAGGTACAGAGGTAAGTCTCTCAAAATCTAAAGTATTTTTTTCAATACAAATATTTCCATTCAGAGAAACCTCTCCGGAATTCTCAGCTTTCAGAGAGACCATATTCCTTCCAAATATTTGGGAATACCTCTCACTGACAAACCTCTGAGCAAGGAAGTTTGGGAGCCATTGACTAATAAACTGAAGGACAAAATCAACAAATGCACAACTATATCTTTAAATCTAGCTGGCAGGCTTGTTCTCACAAAGGCGGTCCTGCAATGTATTCCAATGTATATGTTTTCGGCTCTTCCTGTCCCTAGAAGAGTAGCTCAACAAATCAGGAACATGCAAAGAGATTTTCTTTGGGGAAAAGGGGAGGAAAAAAGGAAATGGGCTTTGGTAGCTTGGGACAAACTTTGCAAACCCAAACCTCATGGGGGTCTAGGTCTCCATGACTCAGAAACTCTCAAAAACGTTTTGGGGGCTAAACTTTGGTGGAGATGGCTGAAGGAATCAAGCAACCCATGGGCCAAGCTCTGGAAACATAAGTATGCAAAGGACTGGCAAGAATGGGACCTGATCAGAATGACCAGACATATCCGAGGCTCCCATATTTGGAACAATGCTAGGGAGAACAAATCTTTAGTTTAGAAACATAGCTTCAGGGAGATTGGAAATGGGAACCTTGCCTGGTTTTGGGAGGATAACTGGCAGCAGGAACCCAACTTAAGTAGAGAAGGACTGGATATTCTCAAAGAGGAAATTGTCAACAAAGGACTAAAAAAGGTCAGTGAATTTTGGGATAAGACAAGGAACAATGACAAATGGATAACATGGAAAGTACTAGCTTACAGTGAAGAGACTCCTCTAAAGACCCAGACTGAAGCTCTTGCTACAATCGTGGAAAAGAGGAAAATTTTTATCTCTACTTTCACATATCAACTTAGATGGGGAAGAAGCAGCGATGGCAACTTCAACCTCAAAGAAGCTAAAGAAATTGCCACTGGTTACAATTTTTCAAACCCGGATAAAATTTGGAAGGACTTATGGAAGCACCCTCACTGGATGAAAATCAAGATGTTTATGTGTATGGTTCATCACAAAAATATTCTGACTTGGGAAAATCTTAGAAATAAAGGTTTTGCGGGACCATCGAGATGCCAATTATGTGGTACCCAGGAAGAAACGAGGGATCACCTTCTCAACCCCTGTACCTTCACCTCAACCTTATGGAATTGGGTTGCCTCTATCTCCAGGCAAACTGACAGGGATGAAAACGACATCTCCAAAAGCTTAAAGAATTGGAGGAAAAAACTTTCTGAGAATGAGACAATCAACACAGCCTGGACATTAATACCAGGCTTTTTAATCTGTAATGTCTGGAAAGAACGCAATAATAGAATTTTGAATGATAAATCTAGCCCACCCCAAAACATAATAGCTCAGATCCTACGGTAGCTCAAAGAAATTATAAATACCATTCACAAGCAACCTCCTGAGAATCCTCCATCACACCAAGAGGCTCGCATTCTTCTACTTTTGGGCCTACAGAAGCTTGTCCCCCAGGGCATAATCCGGATTGCAACACACTCTACAATGAGGCGGGATTACTGACAACCACCCCCCTGGGTACTTGAAATTCAATACAGACGGAGCCTCGAAAGGAAACCCATGGGAATATAATAATCATCCTCCACAGTCATTTAGGGAATGCTACCAACAACATGGTGGAACTAATGGCCATAGAGCAGTGCTTAGAGATTCTGAGAGATCTCAATATGACAAACTCTATAATAGAAGCTGACTCTAAATTAACAACTATTTCAATAAAAAAAATAGCAAATGGCTCTGCACCAGAGAAAGTCTCAAACCACTGGCGACTTTTGCATGTCTATCATCATATTCAAACGCATCTAAGAATCTTGAGAACCATAAGTTTTGTACATGTGTGCAGAAATGCCAACAGATTAGCGGATCGACTGGCAAATGAAGGGGTTCTCTGTAAAAATGATCACAGTATTTACAGGGGGGAGCTAACACCCGCAGGGAATTTGCGAGAGGAATGCCATAATCTGGTGTGCGCAGACAACAAGCATTATTACAATATGAAGGAGATGCAGCAATTGGGAAATTAAGCGAATGGAGGACAAGGGTTCATCAAGCAGAAGAACTTAGCGTCGGTGTAACGGAAGCTTTCTAATGGATGGAAGGATGCGGAGAAAGAGCAGTTTCCTTTCTCAAAGAAAATAGAGGTCAAGTGGTTTAGTGGTTTATCAGGCACCCCCAAGATCCCAAGCGGTTTTTCATGGTTTGCCTCCGATGCCATTCATCAATCACCACGTGGCGGCAGGCGGAGAGAGAAAACCCCCTATATCGGGCATGTTTTCCTCGAGCTTCTTCTTCGCCCCATATTCTCCTCAACCGTCGGATTCGGCGGGTGAAGATCTACGGCCACAGTTCATCAAGCTTGTTGGATGCGTTATCCTCCGAGCTTATCGTGATCATCGTGGTGGCTCTTGGGTTTCGGATGTCAAAGTAGCACAGGATTTATCTCCTTGGACGGACCCGATAGAACCCTTGAATTCGATTTAATTTCCTTTCATGTTCGTGGTTTTTGTCAATTTGTAGGCATTTTGAGTTGTCGTTTTCACCACCCAACCGTGTGTTCTTCAAATTCAGATCCTATAGTCGTAGACATTCACAGAGTTTTGTGGGACTGAAGCCTGATTTTTGAGGCTTGGCGGTCACCGGCTGCTCCCGTTGACTTTTGGATCGGGACTTGTAACATAGTTTTGTAACTTTTTAGCCATTGAAGAATGAAACACTCTTGCTTTAGCAAAAAAAAAAGTTAATGTGTAGTTTATTTTAGTAAAAATTAACATATTTTTTAATTTCATGTTTTTTAAATAGAGATTTTACTAAAAATATTATATGGGTGTAAGTTAATGTGTAGATTATTTTAGTAACCATATTTAGATTTTTAAATTCTGTAATAATATTTTTTATATAAAAAAGTTCAAATACTATTATATAAAAATGTTGTATAAATATATTAATTAATTATGAGTCATTGAAATGCTAAATAAATATATAATAACCTTCGAATTCATCATTGACCATTTGTTAGAATCATTGGAAAAATATAAAATACGGGACTAACTGCCAAGTTTAAAATAATTGGCATTAGTTTATAAAATGGGTATGTGCATACATGGTGTATTGTTATCAAACCATGTATTAATATGGTCGAACGACCATTCCACACCATGCCATAACATACCTCCTAATATAAGACATATGCATTGGACATGTAACCATATTTTAATTTAAGTATACCTATATTCCAATTAACTTGTTGGGTTGTTTTATAACCATATTTTAATAAGTGTTTTATTTTGTTTTTTATTTTTGTATTAATAACCATATTTTATATTTTTAAAATGGTATTTTTATATGAGATGTTAATATTATTATTTATTTTTTTGTTTTTTTTAAGGTCCAAGGAACTAATGAATTTATGACAAATTTCAATCACCGGTAGGTCACTAGTTGGATTCCATGTAAGTTGTGGTTGTCATGTGGCATGTTGTAGGTCTTTCTTTTCCTACTTGTCTTGTCAACTTCAAATTATAATAAGTTGGTCATATGAACTCGAATTGGAGTGTTGTTTGTACCAATGGATTTCTTGTGATAAAATCTTCAATTTGGTCCTAGTTTTGATGAGTTCCGATGACTTTGGTTTTTCGGCCATTAAGGATCCACTTGGATCATTAAGTCCTAACTAGTTTTGCTTGCTTTCGACTCAATTGGTGTTGGGTTTTAATTTTTATAACTGGATGAAATGCCAACATTGTTTCTTCCCATTAAGATGTTATTTTGCATTATAATCAATATTTCATCTTTCTTGGAATTTCTTTGAAATAATCATGATGTTTCATGTCTATCTAAAGTTGTTTTTAATAAGGACACCATGGTATCCTTTGCATCACTCTTTGTGGAAGTATAGATATTATTTAGGACAACATGCACATTACAAGTACCTATATCATATTCTAATGTGTGATTAGAAATATCTTTAGTTATGTGTAATATGCCAACGATAGATTTATATAGCCCATTTACATTGGAAGACCCTTTCATGTGATCATATTCGTGTTGAGATAAAGTTTCGATTTCTCTCTGATAAGTATTTTAAAAGGCGGAGTCCTTTCGCTTTAACAAAACAGTTCATGGCCCTAGCTGCCATTGAATGCATTGGACCAAACTATTTCTCTAGTCTATTCATATTGTCCAAAATATATTTACAATAATCTTGTTGTTGTGTCAAATCCTTGTCAAATTTAATTCGATTGATAAGTTGTTGGTGTCATTGTTACAACCCGAGTCATTTTTCCATTTGGGAAACACATTGTAATATTTTACATAAATATTTGACAAAATGGGGTTGAGTCAAGGGACACGAATTCTAGGGAATGAGGTTGGTTACTTATTGGGATGCTCAGGTTTACTTGCTGCAGGGAAAAAATATGAGTTACATTGACAACCATTAAAGACTGGTTAATATGTTTAATGAGATGGTATTTCTGAATTAAAGAAGAAGTAGCAGAAGGATGTAGGAACATGCTTGTTTTGGAAGATATATAATGCAAAAGGACAAGAAAAATTAAAAAGTAAATGACCAGGCTACCAACTTGTGGTGTGCGATGGCCACCCAGAACAACAAGCCAACCAACATAAAAATTTGGGGAACAACTAGATAGGTGGCACCTCCTTATTGGATGACAATATAATGATAGGTAGAGGTATTTTTTATAAGGAATGCATGAGAGGAATTCGATTGGCTAGAGAAGAACTCATTAAAATAGGGAGAAACAATGCAACATAAAAGGGAGAGACAGAGGAAAACACAGAAACATAGCTGGAGAGGAGATTCCATTAAAAAAATAGAGGGTCAAGGAAAAAAAGGAGAACACAAGATACATGCAGAGGAATGAAGACAGTGTGATTGAATAGAGAATAATGTAGGAACACATCTAGTACAAGGAGAGAACTCTTGGAGACATGCACATAAGAAAAAAATGATCGTGAGCTGCAAGAGCACACACTCGAAAGTATAAAGAGTTGCAAACGATTATATGTATTACACTCGTTAGAATATGTTTTCATTGTTGGAAAAAGATGGAAAAAGTATAAAAGTGTTAATGGTGCTGCCACAAGTGACTGGATTCGGGAATAAGAAGAAGAATGAGGATCAAAATGAATGGATAAGATAGAATGACTTCTAAACCATTTTTAGTGCATAATATTACCTCAAACATAAGAGAAACCAACTTAGATGGAAAGAGATCTTAAATAGATTTCCAGTGGTACGTGGAAGTTTAGAAATGACATCTTGGATCAGAAGATATGGATAGTTAAATCCAGGAACCTAAAACAATTTTGTGGAGTTAAATTGGTGGAAGTGCTTTGGAGTAGGTTAAATTTGGTAGTGTTGCCAAGCTTGATAACAAAGATCATGGAAGGTTGTAGGAAGCGACCATTTAAATGTTGGGCAAGGTTTTTAGTGGATCTGTCACCACACACCCCCATCGACACATCTGAGATATTCTTCCAGGTCAGCATGTGTAGTCATTAACGCACAAGGGTGTGTCAGAATGGGTGATTTGCCTATACCACCAATCTCATGATCAACAATAAAGATTGATTCTGGAACCTTCCCCCCTTTATACGAAAAAACATGCAAAAGGGTGGTGTAATGGGTGTTTTTTCCATATCGTCAATCACATGATCAATGGTGGAGGTTCATTTTTCTTCCTCACCCAACCCCACCCGTCAAAACCACAAACATCCTGGGGGGTGCGGAAAAACCAGAAGTGGTTTTTGTGATAGGAATTGAAAACGATTTCTTATTGGCCCATGGAGGATCCCACTTGATAGATTGGCCTGACAAGAGTAGCCTAGAAGAGCAAACACACGGATAAATGTTTGAAGGCTAGGGATGAGTCAGAGCTAGGACAATGTAGTGAAATAAGAGCCAATGGAATTATATCTGAGAAAACATGGAATGCTTACAACCTTTTTCTCTCTCCTCTCTAACAAACAAGTGGCACAATGTGATTGGCCCGTAGCAGACAAATGGATGCACAGGTGGATGATGACATCAAAATGATGTGGCCCAATGAGATATGGACACATGGCATGAAAATTTGGTGATTCTGGGCACCTTATTGGGTCAAATCTAAGTGACATGCGCTACCACTCAGATGGAACCACATGACAGAGATGACATAAGCATGCCATCATCACATAGGCTTCAGCCTCGAAGGTTTGAGCAGTGCATAGAAAGAGGACCTACGACCTAATTGGGCAGTGAGCAACGTGGCAATTGTTAGAGACAACTCAACTTGACTGACAGTTAATTCGCTCACAAGTATAGCAGGCAAATGCATGGGACACGTAATCCTGTCGAGTAGACCCCAAAGATAACATGTGAGTGCGTAGAGGAGAGTGGTGGGGTAACAGGACCAAGACACGTCGACAATACATAGTGGCAATGGTAACAAATGGAAAAGGAAAAAAGGCAACCCCATTAACAACTCATCCCTACGGCATGACACCGAAAGGTTTTAGAAGGCGTAACAGAAATGCGTAGGGATAAAGGAGCTAAGGTTAAAGTGTCAGTTTGAGGTTCTATACAACAAAGATACCAAGAACGTGGAGGAAGATAAGCCCTCAGGGCTTAAAATGCAAAGGGCCCATGATTAAGTGCTCAAGGTTTTAAGGTCATGGTCACAATACGTGGTCTTATGGGAAAAAGGGCCAATACACAAAGCGCTCAAAAAATAAAAAGTGAAATTTTGGATGTTATTAGCGGTAATATTGGAATTTTTCCAAATATAGTAGCCAAACAAAGATATTTTTGCAGCTAAACATCCAACTAAACCTTGATATGTGCTAGATTAGCTAAAATTGATAGTAAAACTCAAAGATTAAGTTCAAAAACCTCATGCAAAAATGGAATTTGATTTTCACACATGAAGAACTCATGTTCAAACATGATGAACATCAAAACAACTCGAGAAAAATTTAAGAAATCATGATAAGAGGTGAATTGAGCTAAAGTTTTAAAAGAAAATTTAAGAAGTTTAACTTAGAGATTTTTATCAGAATATCAGAAACAATTTCAGCACATTGAGAAGACCAGTTAACAAAATATTTATGCATGAAGGAAGACAAGAAGGAAAAGAGAAGATAATTTTACTAGTGAATATTTCTTAATGAGAAGAATTGATTGACAAAGGTTATTGTTTTTTTGAAGAGAATGAGTTGAGTGGTTGCTGGTGTATTCAATAATAAAAGATTGCTGAAGGCATTTTGGTGAGTGATAGAAGAGGAAGATTTATTTTTTTATGAAAAAGGATTTGGCATTCATGGTTCTAGTTCAAAATGGATTAAAAATGAATCATGGAGGCCAAGTAAGTATTAGCTTGCATATCAGGGGTTGTAGTTCCTTCTAGTAGGTGATGGTAAATAATTATGGGTTGTATCTCCTTTCAGTTGTAGCTGATAAGTTAGGGAGTAGTTGCTTCCTGTTGGTTGTAGCTAGAGAATTTTGTAACAACAAGTTGTATATTTCCTTGTGAAGAAATTACAGAAAAAAAAAAATTCAAGAATCTTTGTGTACTATTTGTTTTTTTTAAGTTACTTCTTGTCATGCCTATATGAATTAATCGTTGAAGTATTTCATGGTGTCCTAATATCATTACAAGTCAAATAAATATTTTTTTAAATTCATAAAATACTGATGATCCAGGTGAATATTGGTGGACACCTGCCTAGTCCACTTGGACACCCAACATTGTTTCTTTTAGTTTCCTTGATTGTAGCATAATTTACTATTTTTGGCAGTTTTTGGGTCTTTAACTTCTAGAGTCATTTTGAGGCCTTAAACGACATTTTTTTTTTTAAATGGGAAAACATGAATGCTTACAAGAAAGGTTGCAGTCGAAATTTGTAGTCCTTGGATAGATATTTCCAACAAGGTATCATATGCATCTAACAAATATTGTATGCCAACATGACCCAGAAACCCTTTGTGTTTCATCTCCTAATGTTGGTTTTTTTTATCTTTAGGGTTTTCTATTGTGTCTCAATAATAAGTAGGCTTTTGAGCCTAATTGTAACACATTTTAAAAGGCATGTAGCCGCTACATCTCTTCTCAGAGGTAAGCTACCATTCCCTGATCTAGTTTATTTCCATTATGCTTGTAAACAATTTTCACTATTTTGTTATTAATGAATTTAAGTTATGTTTTTGTTGTATCTTTGTGTTCTGTTTAGTTCTATTTTTTTTGTATCTCCATGCTCTGTTATATCAATATTTCATTTCATTCCTTCATAAATCTAGATCAACTAATGCATCCCCCTCTCAGTATTGTCCTAGTTTCTAACAATTGGTATTGGAGCCAGGTTCCTTCATAATAGTTTAACAACTAGAAGAAAGATCGAGGACCATGGAATACTAGGAAGGATGATTTAATAATAGGGAACCTATGTTTAATGGAACAAACTATGTATTTTAGAACGTAAGGATGAATACCTATATTCAATCACTTGGAGTTGATGTATGGGATACGGTATCAAAAGTTACGAGGAGTGATTACGAAAGGTTAGAAGATGGAGTGCACATCCAATGCTAAAGTCATGAATTCCCTACTTTTTGGCCTACCTGAATCAAAACTTGTTAAAGTGATGGATTACACATCTACCAAAGCTATCCGCAACAACATGAGTAGCTGTTATGAAGGTGACAACAAGGTAAAGAAAGCTAAACCTCAAGGTTTTATGATACAATTTGAGTCTTTCAGGATGCATAATGATGGAGAGATTACAAAGTACTTCTTGAGAGTTGATGTCGTTGTGAACACCATAAGAGGCCTTGATGAGAAATTAGAATAATTTTTAGTAGTTAAAAAGGTGTCCCTCCCTCTCTTTGTCTCTCTCTTATTCCTTTTCACCCACTCCATCTATATCTCTATCTCCCTCTGTCTCTCCTTCTTCATCTCTCTATATCAACCTGTAAACATACACACCCTCTCTCCATATTTATCTATATATCTATCTATCTCTCCCTCTTCCTCTCCATCTATCTCTCTTCCCCCCTTTCTCTCTCTCTTCCCCCCTTTCTCTCTCTCTCTTCCCCCCCCCTTCTCCCCTCTCCACCCCCTCCACCTATATCTCTATGTCCCATTGTCTCTATCTCCCATTTTCTTTATATGTCAACCCCAAAAAATACACACTCAATCTCTCCATATCTATCTCTCTCTCTCCCTCTCTCTCTCTCTCCATATATATCTCTCTTCCTCCCCCCTCTCTTTTCCTCTCTCTCATGCCCTCCTTCCCCCTTCCATCTATATCTTGATATGCCCTTGTCTCTCCTTCTGACCCCAAAATATACACATACTCTCTCTCTCTCTCCCTCTCTCTTCCTCTCCCCCTCTCTCTTCGCCCCACCCCCCCCCCAATCTCTCTTGCTCTCCTCTCTCCCTCACCGTCTCTCCATCTCTCCCTTGTCACTCCCTCTCCCTTTCCACCTTTCTCTCTCTATGTATTTCTTCCTCTTTCAACTCCATCTCTTTCTCCCCCTCTCCCTCTCCTCTCTCTCAAGTCCTCTCTTTCCCTTTGTCTCCCACCTTCCCCTATCTCTCCCCACATCACACACACACACTCTCTCTCCACCCTCCAACTATGTCACTATCTCCCTCCGTCTCTCCTTCTCATTCTCCCGCTCTCACCACCTTCCTATATGTGTCTCCATGCCTCTCTCTTCATCTTCTTTCCCAATATATATCCTCTCCCTTTCTCTCTCTTCCCTCATCTCCTCTCCCTCATTCCATCTTCATGTCTCCCTTATCACTCCCTCTCTCTCTCCACCTCTATCTCTTAATGTCTGTGTTCTTCCTTCCCTCTCTTTCCCCCTCCAAATCCATCTCTCCCCCTCCCTCTCTCCTACTCTCTCTCTTCCTTCCTCTCTCTCCCTATCTCTACCACCTCTATGTCTCTCTCCCCCACTCTATTCCCCTTCCATCTCACTCTCTCTCTTAAATATGATCCCATTGTATTGTATTTAAGAAAGTATCTAAATAGTCCGCTTGGGGTAGCTCAATTGGCATTAGCCGTGGAAATGAAGTCTCACCGAACCAGATGTCTTAGGTTCAAATCTTTTGCTACCCACTTGATTGGGGTGAGAAGTTGGACACGATGAAGATGTAGTCCTACCAAGCTTACAAAAAAAAAAGTATCTAAATAAAATAAAACATAATTCGTAGTAAAATAATAAACTTATGTTTTGGATCAATCATGTAAAATAAAATACAATAGTAAAAATCTTAAAATAATCATGCACTATATTTCCTCTATCATTGTTAGTCACTTTGTTGTCTCTCTTCCTTGGATCCTTGGTTAAGATGAATATATTGTGGTTCTTTATAATATTATTTATATTATATAAATTTGAAATATGTATATATAAAAGTATTCTCATTTTTAACTTATTAAAACCTTGATTTAATCTTGTGGGAATATTTTTAGTAGTCGTGAGGATAGAGGGTTTAGATATGCCTCAAAATTAATTATAACCCTTTTTTTAAATTTAATTAATTTTTTTATAAAATTAAATTAATTGCTCGGATTCTGAGGAGGTTTGATATTCCCTCAACCTTCAGGCCCCTCAGCACCATTCGTAATTCCCTCAGATCGTTAAAAGATCCTGTTAACCCTAAGGACATGAAGGGTGGTTATTTGATCCCTTGTTCTTGTGGGACTTCCTATATTGGGGAAACAGGGCGCTCCATCCAACAGAGAATTAGCAAACATGCAGCTGACCTGAGACATGGGAGAACCAGGTCTTCAGCATTAGCAGAGCATGTGGATAAGACCAAGCATCAGGTCTGCATAGAGGAGGCCAAGGTTGTTGCTAGAGTTACTCAGTTCCATCATCGTAAATTTAGGGAAGCTATTGAAATTGAAAGAAGGCCTAACAATCTCAACAGAGATGATGGCTAGAAGATCAGTAGATGTTGGATCCCTGCCCTTTCGTCTTAGTGTTTCTTCCCCTCCCCCC
>APFE030138299.1:1262-55342 GCA_000404065.3 Pinus taeda | reverse complement strand
CGAGCCCTGGAAAGTGCTCTGATACCACTTGTTATGCTTCTTAACCTACAAAGTAATACCGAACAGAGAATATGCGAGGAAAAATACCCAGAACACAGAATATGCAAAGAAAATATACCCAGAACACAGAATAGAAATGATTTTATTACTTAGAGAAAAATGTTCACAAGCCTCTTCGAGGGGGCAACCTCCAATAGAGCAGAGCTCAATTACAAAACAAGACACGATACTCCTCGCAGGGAGTCTCTTTCCTTTATATATGACTCATACATGCAATACCACGGGCCAATACCATGGGTTTTATTAATACCATCTATCTAATACTACCGCCCATTTACCCTTTATTTAATACTACCGCCCATTTGCAACTAACTGTGGTCTCTTCATTAATTGCGGGTTAACCACTTACAAATATTAATATGGGCTTTATTGACTCTTGACTATGACGTGATCCCATGACATGAATAAGGGGGTTAGGGTGGGACCCTAACATTTTTGACCCCCTAAATGATGTTTTTTTGAGGTTCGTTGCAGGCTTATAGCCATAGGTAGGGATCTACTGAAAATATTGTAGTACTAAGAGAGACCTTTCCAACAAGTTAGCTTACACTCCAAAGATAAATAATATGACCAGGTTACGACCCCAGGAAGTTAGCTACCCAACTAACTGCAATGGAGCCCACAAACTCTTGGCTTTCCATCTCTTGGAGTTAGGGCTTTGGTTGTTTATGATTTTCCCTTGTTGTTCAATAATAAATAGGTCCTTGAACCTCATTGAAACACAATTTAGAGGCATGTATCCCCCACATCTTTTCTCAGGGATAAGCTACCATTGCCCGAGCTAGTTTATTTCCATTTTGTTTATAAGCATATTTTAGTATTTTGATATTAATGAAATGAAGTGTTATTCCGCTGCATCTCTATATTTATGGTTATATATGTAATTTTTTGTGTTCCTATTTAAGTTTGGATCAAATCTAGTCTACTGGTATTTGTAAGTTAATTCATAATTTAGAACAAAAATTTCAAACATGCAATAAGAAATAACACACATTCACACAATATTTTCCCAGGGAAAGCAATATGTGAAAAACCCCAATTCTTGCTTGCATTAATTTGATGAATAAATATGTATTACAATTTCTTTGCTCAACTAAGCACAGCCTACAAGTGAATAAACTATTTATCTGCTCATTGAGAAGCTCTGACCTAGCCTTAGTCAAATTTTATCTTTTCTTGAGCCCTTATTTCCTTGTGCAATTGTTGAGAAATTAGGCCCCTATTATTTAGGAATTTCTCCAAAATGGATTGCACAATTCCCAAGGTTGATCATTGGACTACATGCAACACTTGTGCACTAAAGACTAGTCTACAATTGATGTTACATTGCCTTGGAATCTCCACCATAACTGGGGAAATTGAATTATTTGCATGAACTAGATATTTTGGGTTGATTGATAAGTTAACTAGATGGTCATTGAGTTTGACCAAAGTCCCACTACACCATTGACCTTCCACTGGTTCCTCCAATAATTGGAACTAGTTCAACTGAAAACAACTTGAAATAACTGATGTTGATTGTTATAAATTAGCAATCACACATGCTTAACTGAAATCAAACTCCTCCAACTCTAATTTACTGAGTAAACTGGGTGACACAAGCCATGTCACACACGTTAACTACATCCGGGTTGCTTGCTCATGTCAATATCAAAATTTTCTCAATTTAATTAAGGCAAAATCAAATTGAGAATTTCTTGCTGCATTTTTCAATAGATCTTGAAATCGATTTCAAACAAGTTAGTTTGGTATTTTTCCTATAACTACTTCTTTGAGACTTCTCAAACTATAAAATATTTAGGGATCTTAGGAGGCATAATTTCGTAATTATATTTAAAGAATTAAAAACATGGCACGCTATACAAGTTTTCTCACATGAAGAGGCAAAACATAAACAAGTTTTGGGAAAATTAGTATAACTTTCTCTTGGCACATTCATATTTGTGAAACTGTAGAAGAAAAATATAAAACTAATAGATGTTGAAATTTCATACCCACAAGGGTCAAAATTACAGAGATATAACATATCTAAGGTTATCCAAAGCGATAGATTCAAAAATAGTATTTTAAACGGTATGTTAATTTAAAATGACCATAAATTCTGATTGGGATTTCTAATTGAGGTAATTCAAAAGCGATTGGAAAGAGAACACATATAATAATATATATATGAGAAAAGATGATAACTATTTTAGATCGTTATCGTTGATATATTGAATTTGTAATTTAAGGTTTTGGTTTAAACCTAAATTAAGTAATGACAATGCCTAAATTTAGTGGAGATGAATATAAAGATACAACCAATCCCATAGAATGGTTGAGGATAGTAAATGACTCTTTGAATTATCCTTTATGGAAAGGTAAGTATTTCATTAGTCAAACTCATAAGTAGTCGTGGAATTTTAACATAGGTACTAGATGGAACATTACATGGAAACAATTTGAGAAACTATTTTCTAGTAAATGGATAAATTATACAAAAATGGATGCATTGTATAAAATTCAACTTGAATTCAAATAAGTTAAAGAAGATATCAAGAAGAAATGTGGTGCACTATCTATGATACAAAACCTTAATGAAACACTCATTAAGGAGATTGAGAAATTAAAACCAAGAAAGAGTAGAAATGATAATTGGAAAAAGGATAAATCAAGGAAAGAATTGAAAAAGAAAAATGAAGAATAGTTTACAATATGAAACCATAATATAAAACTACTAGAAGATGTTAAGTGATTAAGGAAATAAAACATTATCAAAGTCAAGAAGAGACAAGGATCATAGATGTACCAAAAGAATTGAAGAGGAAATATGTAAAAATATTGAATAATCCCTAGACATGGATGTGACAAAATCATAAATCAATTCTAGAATTCAAGAAGGACATCGAAATTTGATAGATCAAGTCACAATATAGCTTCAAGAAAGAGAAAAAAAACAATTTTCAAGAAGGTTTTACAACAACCCTAGTCAAAAATCCATGTAGTAAAGTTAATAAAGAAAAAATAATAACCATGGTCATGGGACATGTATTCCAAGATGAATGTTGGGAAAAACCATAGTGATGGGGATCACTTGTGATTAATTAATGGCTATGGAAATTGGCAAAGGAAATGATAAAGGATTTGGAAAGAAAAAGTGGAATGAAAATAATGGAAATTAGGAGAAAAGGGAGGTGAAATGTCACACGCTGCATGTGAGGAGGAAAATGAAGGAAAATTGAAGAAATTAGAGGCCTCATTAATAAAAGGTTTTTGAGGATCAGTTGATAGCTTTTGTTAGTTCATACTTTTGTCAGTTTTAGCTTGGAACTCTCTATTCTACTCTCTCTCTCTCACATACTCTTAGACACTTAGAGTTTCTTGGAGCACTCATGGAGGAGTGTGGCATACTTGGGATTTAGAGCAAGAAGGAAAAGGAAGAGAAAGAAAGCACAAGAAGACATTGGAATCAACAACTACTCTTGGTTTTTCTTGCAGCTACCGAGTTGCATGTATGATATCTTGCTAGTTTTGGCATGCATGTGCCTTCTTGGTTATGATCTATCATTGGCATGGAGGATTTCTTGGATTGACGATGGTTTTGTCTAGCCTTGACATTTGCTAGATAACCATGGTGTTGTGGGTTTATTTCCTTTTGTTTTCTGGTTAGTTTTCATGTTCCTTATGGTCGGGGGTTGAGTTACTAGTTCACGGAAGCCTTGTTTGGACAAATGCTCCAGAAGCCTTGTAACATCTTGGGTTGAGTTACTAGTCTTTGAAGCCTTGGTTGTAAAAATTCTTTGGAAGCCCTTGGTGGGTTGAGTTACTAGTCCTGGAAGCACTGGTTGGAAAAACGCTTTGGAAGCCCGACAATAGTTGTGGGTTGTGTTACTAGTCTTGGAAGCCCGGGTTGGAACAAATTCTTTGGAGCCCTGGGCAACTTGGGTAGAGACCAATCTGTTTATGGTTAGTGATGTGTGATCATGAGATGGAATCAATCGTTGAAGTTTAAGGTGTTTTGGCCTCTGGAAGCCCTTGTTTGGTTTTGTTGGATTTGCTCCATGAGATCCCACATTCATGCTAGGAATATGGCATAGGGGTGATTCGCTGGAAGAAAGATTTGGTTTAGCCAATTCATGGTCGAGTGGTACGTGGAAGTTCTAGACTTGGTTGCATTTTGCATATGTTAATAATATATCATTTCCTCTCGTATTTGATGGGTAAATATAATTGTTCATATGTGGGGTTTATGGTTGTTATATCCTTTTTACTTTTGTTGGTTATATGCTGGTTATGAGCATGTTTTATGACAAACTTGATGTATGGCTCCTATCATGTTTTTATTTTCAAATGAATGAACAATGCATATATGACCTAGTAGATGATAATGCATGAATTGTGATAAGGCGTCAATGCTTCCTTATGATTCTTAGATAAGTATGATACTCTTATGCTCAAATATGTTGTTATTATGTGTAGAATGCATATTTGTGACATGTTTGACGAAATGCCTGTCATGGCTAGTAGGGGTCTAATCAAGTCATTGATCAAGTGTTTGAATTAGTACCTTTCTTTTGATTTTATTTATAATTTTTGAAAGCTTCATGAAGTATTGGGCAATGAACTGAGTCTTGGCCCTGAAAAAGTGGCACAAAATCTGGTGTCGCTGGGTTAGATCTAGCTGAAAAAGTCCACATTCGTAGGCATTCCCTTGTTGTGGGAGTGACTGGAAGGCCTCAGTCACATGCATAGCTTTTCATGGGAGTGGTTGGGGGTCCAAGGTAGTGAAATGTCAAGTTGCATCAAGGGTTAGTCACTTAGAAAGGTTGGTTGGCACCTAAAGGTTTTGTAGCATGTGTGGAAGGCCATAATGGTTTTGTTTTTTGGGTTCCACTTACTTCTCTGCACATGGGGATTTGAATCACATCATTGTAGCTTCTCGTCACATGTTTACCCTATTGGAATGGTTAACTTGGGTAAATGTGGGAGGAGGGTGGTTATACAGTAGTCATGCATTCATTTCAGTTGCATATATGTGTTCTTTATGCTTGTGGTACATGTACTTGTTGTGTATACATGGCATTGGTCATGGTTGCAGTGGTGTCACCATGTGAAATTTCATGGTGAGTTGTTGGATGTGGTTTTCATGAGCGTATGTCAGTTATGCATTGGTTATGCATGTCACTGCTTATATATTGTTTTACATACATTGACATGGTTGTAGTTGTTATGAATGAGGTCATGTTAAGTGGTTGGTATGGTCATGAATTGATGACTGGATAATTGTTGAAATGATGATTAAATGTGGATATAATTATAAATATATTGCATTAATCTGGCTAGTCTTACAGAAGGGATACCCCCCCTTGAACTACACTGAGTTACATTGGTTTGTTTATGATTTGTTTTAGCTTACATGATATACCTTGCAGGAAGAGAACATCAAATATGACTAGCAATATGGTATACTACAACTCACGAGATTCTCCCTATAGATCATGTGAGCAGCATGGTGAGGGATACTCTCCTAACATAACAGACACTTTGAGAAGTTTGAAGGTAGAAATAAGGATTTGGAAATAAGATAAGGACCAAATCATTCAAACAAGAGAGAGACTTACTGGGGAACAAGAGAAACAAGTAGAGGTTAATGCAATGATTCTTTAGAGCTTTTCATACTTGCAGAAAAAAAGGACCGCTTAGAATCAATAATGGAAAGGAGGATAGGACTAATGGAACATATGGTAGGAAGTCACATGGTGGGCACATGTTGGATAGAGATGACATAGTTAGAGATGGAAGATTCTTGGACACACCAAATAAATGAGACAGTGAACATGGGCTTCCCTCTAGTTCTGGTTCAGACAAATATCATATTCATCATCGTTATCATCCTTACAAGAGGAGTGAAAGGGGATATTTTCCAAATGTGTTCAAGAAAGAAAAGACACCAAAATTTGATGGGGAAATGAAGAAGTCACGGGATGCAGAAGCGTGGTTTCTTGGTATGAATAATTTCTTTAGATTCCATGATTACTTAGAAAACATGAAGGCCATAATAGCTACATTCAGTCTTAAAGGTAAAGTAGATATATGAGGAGTTGACTTGGAGTGAGTTTAAGAGACTATTCAGGAAGAAGTATCTATCAGATAGATACAATGATGCCAGGGAAAAATAATTCTATGAGCTAAAGATGGGATCCATGATCGATGAGGAGTACACTATCAAATTCTTGGAGTTATTGAGGTGTGTGACTTACTTGAAGGAGGAGAAGGTCAATATTCAGAGATTCATCAGTGGGTTGATAGTATAATTCAAGGATAGGATTGAGTTTGATGAGCCTAGATCCTTTATGGGATGTGTTCTTGGCCATCCTCAAATGTCTTCAGCTTGTGTGGAGTCTCTTTCATCTATAATGCATAAACCCAACAAAAATATGGTGTGCGACAATGAAAATAATTAGAGTTACAATAGTGAGTGCAACAATGAAAATAATCAAAAGTGAATAATGAATGGAAAACCCTTCTATTTATAACAAAATATTGAGTCATCCTCGAATAATGCGCAATAATAAAATATTATTGATCCCATTCTTGGAATAACCACTTGGAATATTTTATTATTTTTGGTTAGGAGAGAAAAAGTATTTGAACTTTTATTTAGAAATAATAAATAAATAAATGATTTATTTATCATCTCAAGGAATCAGTTAAGGAATAATTAACAAATAAGGGTTTATTTAATTATTCCTAATGGATTTAGTCAAATTTAACAAAGAATACTAATTAATTAACGATTAATTAATTATTCTTAGATAAAAATAAGATAAATAATGATTTATCTGCTTATTTTTCATGATTGGGTCAAATTTGACAAGGAAAAATAATAAAACATGGTTTAATTAATTACTCGTAGAAGAAAATCAAATAAATAGTGATTTTTTTTAATTATTCTTCATGGGTTTAACTATAAATTACTTTAAAAAGGTGGTTTATTAGGTAATTTCTCATAGTGAAAGCAATTTTACTATGGTAAAATTGGCTTTACATGGTGTACTTCGATCCATCTAGTAAATTAGGCTATGTGATCAATTTTTTGGTGATAACAGATTTCCCCCCAATGTACGAGTGTCACGAGAAAAACATATGACCGAAGTATGTCGTAAAGACACAATCACTAAGACAACACAGAGGAGTCAGAGAGAGAGAGAGAGAGAAAGAGACCAATGAAGTTGAATTTGAAAGAGGATAGGGATAGAGGGGGTGAGACTAATGCAAGTATCCTTTTATGTTATGGTACGAGACCTCAATGAGGAGGGGGAGGCATACCCATACCCATCGAGATAACTTAGTACAAAAATAATGGTTTTCCTAGAAATATAAAATTGAGCAATGGAGTACATGCTAAATGGTACACGACATGCTGGCATAATAGAGCTAGAAAATAATACAGTGTGTCCCATATACATAATGCACTTGGAAAAACATGAGCCAACACTGAATACAATAATATTTGAGTACATGAGATACAAATCCCCTTACCTCAAAAATGGGTGGGAGGGAGGGTAGAACAACTGGAGAAGCCCTGCTAAACAAGGAAGGGCTCTACAAAACTGAATGGATCATCTGGATGGGATGTGCATGCTATGGACATTGTGATCGGTAGGAATCGAACCCATCAACTCTTTAGAACTACATCTAAGGCTATATCATAGTAGGTATGCATCCAGGCATGTGGGTAGGCTACTTGAAGGGCCACCCCTTCATGAAGTCTGAAACATCTCACACACACCTAGGAATCACTGGTACAATTTGTTGTATCACTAGACCATTAAGTGTATGGATTATGAACATGGAACAACCAAGTCAAAGGGAAATAATGAGACCCTCTTCTCGATTCAAGGCACTGAACAAAAATGAAAGCTGGAACCAAGATACACCACCCTCTAGGCCAATCTTCTGGAATAAATGAGCTGATTTTGACAGAATAGGGCCCGCAATAGATGAGGCAATGAGGATCCTCAACTAAGGCATGAGGGAAAATAGTAATGTGACTGATGGATTGACACTGAGGATAATTGGGAAAAGTGGGACTGAGGAACAAACATACAACTTCCCTTGTTAGAGCATAAAGTGCATGGTTGACCTGACAGCGACTGACTCAACTCCGAAGGGGATAGGGACGATATGACTGGAGGCCAAAATGGGCAACATAAGATGAAGGGTATGCAAATATGGATGGAATTACATGAAATGATATAATGGGAAATGAAATAGACTCCAAGAATGCAAGGGTGATTCATCACAGATGCTCTGATCAAGGGTGACTCGATGATGTTGCCACACAAACTAAGCCTAGTGGGAACCATCGAAACATGAGTAAATGATGGTTACTCATGACTAAGATTGGAATATGGTAAGAAAAGTATTAAGAGAAGGTGGACCTCAAAGTACAAGTGTCGCTTTATGATGAAATTCGATTTTGAGAGGCGAAGTAGTGATCTTTCATGGAAAAATGGTTTCCTAGTGAAGTGTTAAATCATCAAAAACTGAGGAAGACCCATTAAAAGTTGGTTTTCCTATAAAAGTGTGTTTTCCCTCCAATTTGAGAGGACGAGAAGGCCCTAAATCTTATGGAGATCGTAGTAGACAAACCTACCAATGGAATCAAGATCTACGACTTTAGGAAAGTGGCCTTACTTGTATAAAGATTTCCTTAATGCTTCTTGGAACGATGGTTCCTGGTGAAGAATTAAGGGAAGAGGAAAATGAGAATGAACTACTAGAGGAGGCCTAGAATCATTCTCGCCCACGAAGTCAAACATGGGGACTATGTGGACATAAAGTAGAATATTTGAATATATGGTATCAAATGTCTACAATATGTGATGTTCATGTGGCTCGTCGGGTAGGTCGGTAGAAAAAACTATCCAAGGAATGGGAGGATAATCGACCATGCCTAGATCCAATGGGATCTAGGCCGAGACTTAATTGAGAAGATGGCTAGGGAAAACCATCATGCCCTCAAGCATAGGATGCTGATCTGGTACGCAAAGGTCAGAATGATGGCCCCCTATGAGGAGGAGTTTGTGGAGTTCCATTGTGTTCCAAGTGCTCGAAAAAGGGACTCAAGCATCTCGGTCCAACTTGGCACGAGATCCTCCAAAGGATGATGTAGGGACCTATGTGCCCCTCCAATTTGTTATGGGAATATTGGATGTATTTAGAGCTATGGCTCCAAACACATTTATAAAACATATTATGATTATGCATTTTATATGGCGATGATGGTTCACCATTTGTTTTGTTTATGGTTATCTTCTGTGGTATACATGTGATAAATGCCAATCTATAATGTTGTTTGCAATGGTATCTACATAGTGATTTTGGGATCTAGGCACGTGACTGAAAGTAATGGTTACCAATAGGTTAACTCGTAGATATTTTCTAAATAGGACTTGGTTATGCACATGATACACACCATTCAATTGCATGAAAAGTAGCAAGGAATCTAAACGAACATGAAGATGAAGGATGCAATGAGTGAGGGAATCGACTAACAAACCTATCACTACATCATATTCAGCCTCATTATTTGTGGCAGATCCAATGAACACATCATTTGAAAGGACTAACATATGCAAGGGGGTAAAAATGGCCCTAGTTGCCAAGGCTATATTAGAGGAGAAGAAACCTGCACTGGCGGCATGACCGATTAATGGTGTGGATGATGGATCCATATGAAAGGTGCAAAAGACAACAGATGAGATGATGCAATATACCTAACTTCATGGAATAAATAAAGACATGCAAATTAGAGGAATGTGATATGAATGAAATTCTTGAGGTAGAGCACGCTGGGAGAATCAAGAAGGAAATAGCCTTCACAATCCTCCGAAGAAATCCCTCCTTACTTAAGGGTAGGGGTAATCACGGGTAGACATAGCTTTGATGGTGTCCCCATTGAGCTGAGAGATGGGTGGACACGAGGAAGACTGACTACATGATGTGGCAACATTACCTGGTGCATCAACATGAGAAATAAGGTTCACATACACATCATCTTGAATGGTAGACGACGGGATAGTAGATGGAGGATCTACGACTGTTGAAACTTGGGGTTCTATTGAAAGAGGTTCAATAGAAGTGCATGCAGAAACCTCAAAAAGGTTCGACTGCGAGGAAATCAAGGATGACTACAGGTAAAGGATGGGACCCACAGTGTTCGTCATCTCGACATCGGGGGGAAGGATCACAATAGTGGGGCGAGAGTCTCCTTGTTCTTGTTGACTTGTGGTACCAAAATCCACAGGTAGAGGAGTAGATGCTCCACTACGAGTGGCGTCGTATTAACTAACTACCCCAAGGCAATCGAAAAATTCATTGAGACGAGGAAAATAATGGGAATAGTGACCATGATGATCACAGAGGGCACAAGGGTGATTTGTGCATAGTGTTTTGAGTTTCTTAGGTGGGATTGGTAAGTTAACATGGACTTCCAGGATATTTTACTTAGGGAACACTTCATGAACCAAAGCTTTAAGTTGAAGAAGCTCAGGAAAATTTTTGGTGGCATGCCCAACAACTTTACACAAAGTGCACGGAGGTGAAGAATTTGGGGCTTTAGGGGCTGGAGGAGCTTTGGGACCCTTGTCTTTCAATTCTTTCCTTTTAGCTTTAACCCCTTGGCCAGATGCCTTCGCAACAGGAGTTAGTTCCTGTTGAGGTTGTGATGGAATTGAATCAACAACAGGGGTCATAGGGACCGGTTCAACCAAGGTTGAAGCTTGATATGGTCTTTGCTAACTAGGTGAAATGTTCACAAGGGGATCTATGTACCATACTGGGATCCTGAGAGTCATGTTAGGAAGGACCAGCAAAGCCATGACAAGGGCAATAAAAACATCCGAAGGGGGGAATAAGAAAGGTATCTAGCCTACAGGGTAATGTCTGGGCGGAATAGATCCTAGATGGTTGAGACCCGGAGGAATGGTTCCTGATGGAAACATAGGAGATGCACCCACTAATAGAGGAGGTCTTGGGTGGGTGGATATAGATGGCTCAACTGAGATGGTAACAACAGGGTGCTGAGGATATGGGTGTTGATCAGAGTTATTGACCTCGTCATAATCCATCGTGAGGATTTGGTAGTAACTAGGACCAGAAGGTTGGGGGGGATGGGTTGCTTGACCTGGGGTTGAGCAAGCACAAGTCCTTGCTGAGGGAAACGATTTGTGAGCACTACTAGTTGAGATGGTGTAGGATTCTGAGGTGATTGATGACCTCTAGAAGTTGCTTGAGCTTCCCACATTTGGCGCATTTGGGGTAAAAGAGGACACTCATGAGTATAATGGTCATGTACACCACAACATGCATAAGGCTTGTTCGTATGAATAGTCTTGTTCTGCTTAGGCTGGCCACCCTATTGCTGGTTGTTGGTGTTAGGCTAGTTCCCCTAGGGTTCACTAGGTTGGTTACCTTGATTACCCTAGTTACCCTTGTTACCCTTCCCCTTATTATTTTTCTTCAAATTTTGGGGATTGGTAGCATTCTACAATGCTAACACCTGACCCTAAGGGGGTGGTGGCTGTTTTGGTTGAGGATGCATGGGAGGCTTTGGTGCTAATGCTTGAGGAGCTGAAGCGCTAGTCTGTGCATAAGGAGGAGAAACAATTTGGTAGATGGGTTGGGGCCTTGGAAACATGTTGCTAGCAGGAGGGGCATAAGTGTTGGAGGAATTGGTGCCCCTCTACGGGTAGCCATAACTCTGCTGAGTATATGGAAAAGAGTGTGAAAGAGATCCAATGATACCATCGACGGTGTGATATGCCCCAATTTCATTGGCACTTCTAGGATGAGGGAGGTCTAGAATGACGGTATAGACATAGCCATAGTGTGCATAAATCAAATCATATCTCAAAGCAGTTTGGAGAGCTTCTTCCTCAGTCTAAAGAAAATGGGATGTGACATATTTTCCAATGGGAGATCAAAGGCTCCTAAGAAACCAATCTAGATAGACATGGTCTTCGAAAGGTGGGGTACGACATGTGATCCTCCTTCAATGCCACTCTTGAATATGGTCAGAAAGGCAAGTGGTAGAGGACTGACAAAATGTGGTCAATAGCTCCGTACTAGTGTCATACCAGAGAGGTAACTAGAAATGTGAAAGGAACATTTTAGCAAGCATCGTGAAAATGGAATGAGATGCTGAGGGTTGGTCTACATACCATTTTGTAGCGTCTATAGTGAGTGTGCATTGGAAGAGCTGAAGATGAATGGAGTCATCAATTATGGAGTTAGACAAACACCACTGTGGAAAGATTGAACATGGTTTGTAGGATCCTCTTGAGCATTACCCTCAAAATTCGAGATGCCTAAGGGAAGATTAGTTGGCATAGAGGGCTAACTAGCATCATGCTGTATGGGGTCGTTTATTAAGTGGTTAAAATCTGTTAAACTTAACCCAGCCATAAAGGGGAGCATGGGGGCTGCAGGAACAGTTCTTGAGACTGTTCCGCTTGATGTGACCACCGATATAGAACCGGAGCAAACACTAGGTTGGGTTCTTGCACCAGCTTTGGGTCCAGACATGGTGATGATATGTGGTGAAGGGACTCAGAATCAGATGGGGAATTAGAAGAACCAAGAGAAAATTCAGTATGGGAACTTGGAGGGCTATGAACTTGAACCCAACGGGGAGGGGTAATACACGCAAGCGGAAACTGGGGGTGAAGGCCTAAAAGTCTTCGTGAAAAATTCCTTGGTGGTGCAATGGTGGTAGGACATACATCACAAGGGAATGGTGAAGATAAATTAATTATGTTAAGTCTTGGCTTGGGGGTGTAAACCAAGCGCCCATCGCTTAAGGTTTACTTGAGTGTGCAAGTGTATTAATTGATTAAGCCCATATATTGTTTGTAAAAAATAAAAAATCTTGTTGAAAATAATCTGAAATTAATAACAGAAAATGAACAACAAAACAATTAACTAAACCCCACCCAAACTAGGTTTGCAAACACTGTGCTGGTTTGTGGCTAAACCAATGGAAAATACACTGAAATGGTCAAGAGATCTAAATGTTGGTGTGACTGGGATCAAGTGACACTAAGTTGCTAGGAAGTGGTGCAACAACAACAAAAAACCAAAGAGGAATATCACTGCAAAAAGATAGGGAGATGGGTGAAACACCTAGGGCAACCGATGGGACCCTAAGGCAAATGACCAAACAAGTTAAATGTGAAACTATGGAGTTTCTGCATCACTTTCAGCCACATTTTCCATATATGTACCCTTTTGTTTCAGATTTGTTAAGATAGGTTTCTACCTCAGACTAATCACTTAGCTAAACTCCTCCTAGAAAGGTGGAAGTGTACTAGAAGCCCTAGGGGACGCTAAATTCGACTTTGATGAGTAAATTAGAGTGGATCAGGGCCTAAGTGGTATGAGACAGAGGTCATACAACCCAACAGATAACTTTTTGAAAAACCCAGAAACTGATTTGAGAAAAACCCTAAAACCCAGAAAATGTAGGTACTAACATGTTTCTTAGTAGGGATCATACTTTTTGGACTATTAAGTGTGCTCTGGCCTCCAGACTACACTTTTTGGGCCAAAAAGTGCGATTTTTGCTCCGTGGATCCTGGTCGGCAAATCTCGGAAAAGAGTGTCGCATTTGTCGCAGTTGGTCCCTATGACCTGCGAAAAAGACCAGAAAGCTTGTGGAAGTCAAAAATTTATCAGATCTAGGGTTAAAAAACTAGGAAACATTAATAGAATTGAAAAAAGAAGAAACCCTAAGATGAACGCTGAAGGTCACCCAGGTTTCTAGATCTGAAGTATAAAACCTAGTAGAGTCACCAATTTTGTTGTAGTGTTTTCTTATCAAAGATGTACGAAAATAACCCACTTAATATTATGGAGGACAAACAATATCAACAATATAAATGGCTGCTAAACATTGTAGATCTGCAACAACTGATAGAAATAAAACCTGCCAAAGTCTGGATCTATGCCATAATTATAGTTAAACAATAAAAATAAAGAGTAATAACTCCAAACATCCAATGGAAACCATATATGTAAGGATTAATTTTATTATAACACCTGTGAAAGGAACAAATAAATGTTACCAGTCCCCCTCTATGGGATGGGTTGTTGGCTATCCTCAAACGTCTTCAGCTTGTGTGGAGTCGCTCTATAGAAAATTATATATTACAGAGCAATGGAACACATAAAATATATTGCAAAATATAAACATAGAAAACACATAAAACAAGAGAGACACAGATATACGTGGTTCACCCAATTTGGGCTACGTCCACGGAGAAACAACCAGTCCTTCCTTTTATATTATCTAGCAAAATGAAGAGATACAACCTACAACAAATCTGTTGTAATTCCCGCTTCACTCTCACACAATCTCCTCTCTCTTTCTTGCTCAGAATACATATATACATATATGCCATACAATTCCCTCATATATAGTGAGGGGTTTCCTTTTAGGGTAAGAAAACCCTAAATTAAACATAACTTCTACTGTCAGATCACCGCCTAATGAACGACCCAAATTGGCTATGAAATTACAACATTTTACAAGGCAATTTTACATCTACTTTTAGCTTTGGGGGCATTACCCCCAATCCCCCGCCAGGGGGGTTCCCAAAGATCGCAGCCGCCCCCCTGGATCCCCCTTGCAGCGTACATTTTACAGGCAACGTTGCCACCACATTACGAACTAGGGTCCAATGTGGCAATACCTCTAAATAAAAAAGATAATCAAGGACCACACCCAACACTCTCTCCTCTATAATGCATAAAGCCAACACAAATATGGGGTGCAACAATGAAAATAATTAGAGTTACAACATTGAGTGCAACAATGAAAATAATCAAAAGTGAATAAGGAATAAAAACCCTTCTATTTATAACAAAACACTGAGTTATCCTCGAATAATGAGCAATAATGAAATATTATTGATCCCATTCTTGGAATAACCACTTGGAATATTTTATTATATTTGGCTGGGAGAGAAAAAGTATTTAAACTTTTATTTACAAATGATAAATAAATAAATGATTTATTTATCATCTCAAGGAATTAGTTGAGGAATAATAAACAAATAAGGATTTATTTAATTATTCTTCATGGGTTTAACTCTAAATTACTTAACAAAAGTGGTTTATTAGGTAGTTTCTCATAGTGAAAGCAATTTTACTATGGTAAAATTGGATTTACATGGTGTACTTCGATCCATCTAGTAAATTAGGCTATGTGATCAATTTCTTGGTGATAAGAGATTATATATTGATATATTCTAAAAATGAGGAAGAACATGCCAAAAATTTAACAATACTATTGAGATTTATAAGAGAGCATTAGTGATCTAGTTGGATCTACAAATAGAAGTGGCCTTGAAAATAACTCAAAAATCAAATTCATCGTATGGAAGTGAAACTAGGACCATATCTTAGTGCTCATTGCCCTGATTCCAACGGTGCGAACATAACTCAAATCTGAGTTCGTATGCTCAAGTTATAACTAGTCAAAGTTCTGGTCAAACTTGGCCAAGTGGCAGTCACTAACGAGGCAACAATTTGGCAGAGTTTCGGTGCACAAAAAATGGTGGTAGGAAAAGAAGAATTTGTTGACTCCTTAATTTGTCTAATAACCCTTAATTTCGGTAAAGGAATTCCAACTATATGGCTATAAAAAAAAAAAACAAAAAAAATAAAATAAAATTTTAGGGGTGGCAGAACACCAACCCCACCACCCCACCCAATGGTATTATATATCATATATTTATATTGGGTGGGCGAGCCACCCCCAGTGGACCTGCCTAACCGCATTAGAGCCACGCCATATATTCAAACCGCATATTATATTAACCGCCGAACAGTATAAAAAGCCGCCACAAAACATTAACGTGTCATGTGCTATAACGGGGTCTTACAGGGATTGGACCCTAGAACCTCTGAATCGAATCCACCTTAACACATCGCTACCAACCAACGGGCCAATGCCATAGACGTTGGTGGATTTTCCACCCAATATTACTTAAACCTCACTTCTACCATTCGAACCAGACTGGTGAGGAGTGGATCGGGACCCTAATTAGTGAGAGGGATGGAACCACGAGCGAGGGAATCTGTGAGATGTTGTACATATTCCTTTAGAGGGCCAGAGGTGCCAGTGTCATAATTTGACAAGTGTATAGTCATTTTTGCACATTTTCACACCAGGAATCCATTCGTGACGTCCGTTTCTCCAGTCGATGTCTCCTTTTTTAGGCCATCATTCGAATTGGAGGTATAAGCGTCATTTTTGTAAAGTTGATTGTAATCCATTTCTTTGCTGCAACTTAATGAAAGAAGGCCTACCCACTTTGACTAGGGCCCAGAGACGTAGCCCACATTGGGTGAACTCCATAGTCAAATCATTTGTGTACCTTTCATCTCATGGTTTTTTTATGATTTCGACTTCTTTTTCATGTGTTAAGTTACTTGGTTAATGTGCTCTTTTATATGCAATTATGTATGCATCCTTGAAGTTAAAAGATCTGGATCAAGTTTGGTATCAGAGGAGGTTTTCTTGATGAAATTTGCATGAGTGAATGCTAACTAGGAACAAGCTCCCAATATGTGAAGGAAAAATCAAATTCTTTGATCCCGAAGCGGGTTGTGCACCACAAAGGCGAAACATGGAAGATGAGGAAGCTCGAATGGAGGAAGAGTGAAATTATCACAAGATCTTCTTCACCACGATAGAGAAAGTTGACAAGTTGTTTGTAGAGTATGAGAAGATAATCAAGCCTAAGAAGAAAAAGCCAGATGACTATACATTAGTAAATCACGAAGGTGGAAGAGGAGAGCCTCCGGAACTACGCTTTCCATCCTCTAGTGAAATTTCTTCTTCCTCTTCTTCTTCTCATCACTCTAACAGGCATCATAGAAATACATCTAAGAAGCCATTTTTAAGCTAGATCTAAAATTTGATCTACCCAAATATAATGGAGAATGTAATGCAAAGAAACTAAACAATTGGATTAGATAGATCGAGGTTTATTTTCAGATTCAACAGATCGAGGAGGATGAGGCAAAGATCCAATTAGCATCTCTTCGGCTAAGTGCCACCGCTCTTGTTTGGTGGGAGAAAAATTTGCAGAAATGAAGCAAAAAATTGGGTAATCTCCTTTCTTCTCGATCCAATTTTTTTTCTTCATTGAAGGATTAGTTTAATCCTTTGGGTTATGGATAAAGGGATTTAATGGAACGATAATATTTAAGGAAAGGAAAGGGTCAAAATGTACAAAGCTTGACAAAAGACTTTAGAAAACAAGCATTGAATTTGGGCATTTCATTTTATTCATAGAAACTGTAACAAAGTATATTGGTGCTTTACATAGTTACATACATTGTTTGTTATTATTTGAACCTACTACTATTTATTTGTTTAGTTTGAAGGCCATTCACCTTGAAAGTATGGGGCAAGAATGATAAAGAAGAGAAATCGAAGAAATCATCTTTCAAACCTCATAATGGCAAGTTCAAAAGAAAAGGCAAGGGAAAGGACAAGAAGGAAACTACAACCAAGAAAGAGGAAGGAGCAAATCCATATTGCACACATTGCAAGAAGGAAGGACGTGATGATGAACATTGTTGGAAGTTGCATCCAGAGTTGAAACCAAAGATATTTGGTGGGAAGAACAAGCCAAAGACGATGGAAACTATGCATTAGGGCCTTGGATCCAATTTCGGTGATGATATATTGATCACAATAGTGGGCACACAAGGTACTATTTCTATTCATGCTAATGAAAATTCTAAATCGCATGAAAGTACAAGTTCTTCAAATGGTCCACTTGTTAATGAACGAAAGAGATTAAATTGTTCTGTTAGGGTCCTATAATACTGGTCATCAAAGTGTGTGTATATAACTATTCATTCTAGAGGTCTATTTGTAAGGCCTAGCCTATGAATTTACCAAGTATCATAGCCTAAATGGTTTTGTACAAGAAATTCCAAAGTTGGTCAAGTTATTGTAAATATGTATATAAATAAGGTCTTGTAGTCTTCATTTGAATTGTAAGGTCCCTAAAGGGTTATCACGTAAAATTTGAATTCATGGATATCATGAGTCATTATGCAAACTAAAGGGGTCATGTCATGAGCGATATGCTTATCATAGGTCTGTTGGGGGGTCATTATCACTAGAACTAGTTAGAGTCATGTCAATTAGGTGTAAAGGAGATTTTAGTGCTTGGTGATATCAACATATGTACAATGACCGGTTTCAAATTTGACAATATCCTTTGTTGCGCTCAAGCCTTTGATGATCCTAAAACTACCATAATTTCCTAGCAAGGAGTGAGTTTCTTTACAAAATCATCATAATTATGTTCATGATCCATCTTTCATCCTTCAAAATTCACAGCCTTTCCACCTCCAAGAGCTTGTGAAAAGAGACCAGTTCATTGTTATGCACACACTGTTGGGGACGTTGCGCATCGCTTAAAGGAGAAACAATTCTTCACCAAACTGCTAGTTCCAGGTGTGTATGCCGATTTAGGGATTTCCTCTTATTAGAAATTGAAATACTCTTACCAATTTGCTTGTTAAAATCGAGTCTTCAAGCTTGAATTTCCTATTTAGAAATGTGTTGCACATGTTGGTGTTGCATACGCACATAGTCCCTTATATTTCTTCCTTTTGGATTGGTTAAATGATTTCTGAACCTTGATTTTCTTACTTTAAGAAACTTGTGTAACATTATCAAAATTTATTATTCTTATTAGAATTCGAATTGGTCAACTCTCTGCCCTTTCTCTTTCATTCCCTCAATGCTCACAGGGGGTGTTGTGCACATAAATAATACTCATTTCAACTTGCTTTAATGTATTGAAATCTTGAAATTCATAGTGTCTCAGCCTCAATTTGAGTCAAATTGCAAGTATATAGGGTTCATAAAGGTTTACAAAGTTTTTTGTTAGCTTGGTCAATTGAACTTTCCTCCCTGTATTGTTTTGTTTAAGGTGTTACCCATAGGATAAATGTTATGCATAGTCTAAATAGAGCATTTCCATTTATTTTATTACTAGTCACCAGTTGTAATTTGTCTTTGTTGTTTAGTCATTTAAGTTTTAAAGAGGCACTTTCAGCTTGGTCTTGAGGTCCAAACTCTGATAAAGCATAAATCCCTATCTAAACTTGTATACCTTCAGAAATATTGTTTTAGTGATGGGGAAGAAAATGGGAGGAGAAATTGTAAGGTTTGAACCATAAGATCTTTCTCTCATCAACCCTAGGCCCTACCATCATGGAAAATGTTGAGGAGGTAGGTTGTCTTAAATTCTATGAAAAGATACAGGAGTACCATGTGGAGGTGAACAAATAATTTTCCCTGAATTTTGATGGTGATAAGGTAAAAGTTGGTACACTGAAGTTCATTGTGGCAAGGTACACCATAACATCAACCACAAAAATACCTTTGGAGGGGGAGAAATACTTCAAAGGAATGCCTTTGGAGTTGGATCATGATAAGGATTTCATGAAACCAAATTATAAAAGCTAGGAATTTTGTGTTGTAGTGCCTAGTGAATGCTTATTGGAAAATTTCAGCAAGCTTCTCAAAATAATTTAGAAGCACTTCACATGTGAGGGAAGATTCACTAGAGTCTATCAATATCACATTAGGCTTCTCATGCATTTCTTAGGAAAGAATACCCTTAATTTACCTTTTTTCCTTTTCAGGAGTTTAGGAAAGATGATTGAGAGAGTAAGAATGAAGAAGAGCATGGCTAACACAGGATTATTTTATTTCTCACTGATAATATTGTTGGTATTATAAGAGGTGCAGAAAAAGAGACATGTATGGAAGGATTTTCTGACCTCGTCCAAATTTAGAGTGAAATCTGTTGGAAGTCCATCAAAACACAGGGATACTCCATCCACTACTAAGACAACTTTTTCACCCCTTAAGAGTTCTATCAAGAAAAAATATCCATCAACAATTGAGTAATCACCGAAGAAATAGAGAAAAAACTACAATTTTCACCATAAGTAGTGGAGATTCCAATGCCAAGAAAGCCACTCACAAAAGAAACTACAAAAAGGTTATCATTGGAGGAGCCAATTGAAGAAGTTGCTAAACCTGAGGGAATCCAAACAAAAACAATTTCTATGGATGAAAAAGAAAAGCATTTAAAGGAGTTAGAGAAACAGTTAAGGGAAGCTCATTCAATTATAGCCAAGTTGCAACAAGTAAATAGGCAACTGAATAAGACTATATTAGGGAAAACAACTCAACCTATTGAAGACCTACTTATGGTTAAAACCATAGTAGCTACAGTTAAATCCAAGGGCAAAGGAAAGGAAATCAAGGAAGGAGTTAAGAAGGCAGAGATACTAGTAACTAGGGTTACAAGGTCCTCATCCACAAAGCTACAAGTCCAAGGAGAGAAACCAGTGTAAGAGGAGAAAAAAGATGAAGGGAAGTCCACCTTCATAAGGATGAAGAAAAATTTAAAAGAGGCCTGAGATGAAATTTTTGAGCTTAAGTAGAAAATTGAAAAAGACCATCATAATGAGGATTTAAAGGATTAGTTGGACAAGGCACAGGTGACTATAACTTATTTGAAGCAAGAAAAAATTCAACTTAGGTCTAAAGTGTCTAAAGAAACAATGAAATATGATGCCAAAGGCAAGGGTAAAGAGGTGATTGACGTTGAGAAGGAGAAAGAGCCATTGCAGTGTTCAAGGAGACCCAAGATGGGTTCAATTTTGAAGGTACAAGAATAGGAAAAGGATATTGAGCATCTTGTGGTTTTTGATGAGAAAACGAAGTTTGTGGAGCTACTGGAGAAGATTGAAAGAATACAAAATCAGGTGGATAAAACTGAAGAGAGATACTATAAGGATAAGTTGGCTTTGTTTGGACATGTCGAGGTTGTTATGCCAACCCTTAATAAATAGATACAAACTAAAATGGACTTTTCCTCTACATAGGCAAGTGAAAAACTTATATGTGGAGAACCTAGTCCTAAATAGGAGGCTTAGTTCAATGAAGAAAAGGCTTGCTGAAGTTAGGGAAGCTAAGAGGAAGAGAACTAAGTAAGATTTGTTGGTTCAAGTAGTTGAAGAGGGGAAAACTAGTAAAAAGGCAAGTTGACAATGCTACCAACAGGTGCTACGCATAGGATGAGCAACAAGACTAGGGTTCCTTCAAAGTCACATTTTTGGGGAATTTTTTGATACTTGCAGGGCATAGAAATCTTTATTTCAGTCAACAGGACATCTACAATGGTTTTTTTTATTAGGGTGCAACCTTTTATGCGATCAAAGGAAGAGAAACAAACTGTTGCGCACAGGAGGTGCTGCGCACAAGAGGTGTTGCACACAAACACAAAAAATGTTTTTTGCATCAAATTTTCATCTCATCGTTGGAAATGAAGGATTTGATCATGTAATTGTTTGTTTTTTATCATTGTAAATTATTCACCCATTTTGTCTTGGACAAATTCGATGTGTTAGGTGTATAGGTAAGTTTATAGGTAAAGTGTTGGCCCTCAGTTTTGGTCTATTTTTGCTTAGGGAAACCTACTTAATCCTTATATTTTTCATCCATTTTCCATCACATCCATCTCATTTTGATGTATTTTATGCATATTTAAGTGTTTAATTTTAATTTTGCAATTTCTAGACGCTTTTTATGAAAATTGAGTTTCAAGTGCAATTTTGGATTGAATCAAAAATTCTCTTAATAGCTATGTGGATGACATATTTGCAGGACATTTCGGCTCGAGTTTGATGCATGGATGGACAGCTTCGGAACTAAGACTAAGCTAACTCCACTTGTTTCGGCCAGAACAAGCTTTATTAGGCCCGATCAAGGCTGGTCAAACATGACTAGTCACCAAAAAATCCCTAGGAAATAGGGCAGTTTTGAGATTTTATGGGATTAACCATATTTCTTGGGATTAATTGGATGAGTTTGAATTAGATAGGTGAATATGAGTAGATATGAGTGTTAGAGATAATATATATCAGTTTGTTTCATTAAACCTCTATTTAAAGCCAAGACTTTGATGACTTTTGAAATGGAATTTGTATGTAACTTTTGTATAATTGCAGTTGGGAGCTAATTTGAAGAACTTGTTTCATTCCAATTTTTTGTTCATGCTTAGTTGATTTACTAAAGTTGTTGTAGCTGAGATTTCTTCAAGTGTGCAAGGGCCCCCACACCAAGCTAAGTACACTTCATGGTTCAATTTTCATAGTCTTCATAGATTAGTTCTTATTTCAAATGTATTTAGAGGCGTGATGATTTTTGAATGAATATTGGTTTAATTCTAATCTACATATGAAGGAACACACAAGAATATGAGTTAAATTCCCCTTCTATTTGATCTTGAACTAAAACTGAATTTCATTCTCCTTTTCTTATTTGAAGTTATTTATGCATTTCTAGTTTGAAGCAATGGTGATTGTGATATAGTAGGATTGTGAAGAAGGACAATATGGACCTCCTTAGTTAGGAGCATCTTCTTCTACATCTTCTGCATCATAAACCATTGTTAATTAGTGCTCTTAGATTTATCTTCATGAATGTAGTATTGTAGGGAAGAACAACCTGGTTCTCCTAAGTTAGGAGCCTCTTCCCTCATATATTACATAAGTGAATTAGAAATTGTTAAAATAGGTTTATATTTGTAATATGCACTTCTTTAAATCTTCAAATTTTGTCTTCTAAACTTGATTATATCTGATGTCCATATACAATGGATTTGCCTCCAAGTTTTACAAACCCAGATTGATAATTAAATACTTGTGTTAATTTAGTCAATAAATTAGCCCAACAATGATCTCTCCTAGTTTCTCCACAATTCGCTCTACAAATTGCACAAAATTAGGCAACATCCTACAATTTCGCCTCATTTTCTGCTAACAGAGCGAAAATTCCCCAATTTTCTGGCAGATTTGTAGGACCGTTAATTTAAACTCCGAGGCCTAAAATATAAAAGAATGGTCATATCGTGGGCCATTCGCCCAAGGGCCAGCGCCTGACACTAGTCCCCTCCCTTCGGCGGTCACATTAAATGTTAGCTTGGCGTGTTCACATGTGAAGGCCCCCGACGATTAAGGCTAGCTATTAACGATGATGGTAGGTGGGCAATCAATGTTAGCAGTTAAGGCTGACCATTATGGTGTTTGCATGGGGGGTAGTTAAGTCCACCCGACCCCCCAACCATTGTGTCATTAGCCTATAACAATAACCCGCCTCCCCATATGGTTAAGTAAAAACCATGTGGTGTATTGGTAAGCCGTTAGTTAGTGTATGGGAGGTCGCGGGGTTGAGCCCGACCTGCCCCCTATCTACCATAACAAATTTTGCATTAACACAATGAGGACACGTGGCGGCCTTAGGCTTAGCCATGTGTCACCTCCTCATTGGCCCAAACAAAAACACGTGGACCAATAGAATGATGCCACCGAGCCTTAGAATATTTCAAAGCATATGCTGAAGGAATATACCAAGAATATTCTTTTTTCTATCTGGGATGTACGGATGCCGAGTTAGCATCCCTGTCAGCACCTGCAAAAATTTTGCTTGTTTGAGCAAAGTGAACAGATCGCATTTATGGGAGAATACGGTGTCCGTTTTGCATGAAATGAGTTGCACCAAATTTAGGACAGCAAGATCTACGTAGTCGTTCAAGTTTCAAACCATTCTAACAACTTTGAATTTTTGGAAAAATTTCAGCTCCTGATCACACACTATGAATTATTTAAAATACTTTGAAGGCTATCTATACGAGTATTCAACTGACAATCCTTACAATTACCGAGACTTCATAACCCTTTCCTATAAGCATAAGTTGTGGGTAAGCATTCAAAGGCTCCTAGTAGCAAGGGACTGAGAAAAAGAGAAAATATTTTTAATCACCCACCCTTTGAGAGTTTTTGGAGCAACCACACAACTCTACTTTACCAAAGAAATTCCTCTAGACTACCAAGAACCTGACCATAAAAGCTAAAAACTTATCTTTTAAATCTTAGTTGGTGTTCCTTTTGGAATTTCTCCAATTGATGTTCAATAATCTAGAATACTCTACAAAACAAACTAAAGCTTAACTACTTTCACTCCCTTTGAAAGAAGCCTATTAACCGAAATAGAAACATGTGCTTCATTTTTTTTAAATAACCACATTAATTCTTTAAATCTATAATTATTTGGCTTAAGAGAAAAAAAATCAAGATATTTAAACCAATCCTCCAAATCTCTCCTTAGATAGGGTAAAAGATTTTCAACTTGTTGCAGTAAAGTAATAGATAGATAATATGGAATTAGACATGATATGTCAATGTTAATTTCCATGCTTGTAGATTTATAATAAATATTTGACACACTTAAAAAAAAAGGTCCCTCATAAACCTTTGAGCAAAGCATAACACATCCTCAATGTGTAGGAGACAAAAAAATCATTCCTTGGGTTTAAGCCTTAACATCCTAAGAATCCATCTTGCCATATCATCACATATAAACTTACTAAAGACCTTCACCATAATAAGGAAGAGGAAAGGGTATAGGGGACAACCTCGACAAAGCCCTGAAAAGGCTAAAAAAAATATAGAATGGGCTCCATTGGTGAGTACCATGAAATAAACAAATTATACTCATCCCATAATCTAATTTAAAATATAAAAAGACTCATCTCCATTTTCATAAGAACTAACTAAAGAAAACTCCAACTAATTCTATCTTAGGCTTTGTATAAATCCAACTTAAGTATAATTGCACACTTATTGAACTTTTTCACCAAATAAGATATTCTTGTGCAAATGCCATTGCATTGTGAATCCGTCTTCATTAAAGGAACCAAAATTTATCTTCTGAAATAACCTCACTCAAAAAAAGCATTAACCTCTTGGCTATAATTTTGGAAACTGGCTTGTAAAATCACATTACAACATGAGATTGACCAAAAATCCATAAAATAAACTCCATCTTGTTTTTTTGGTATAAAGGAAATGAAGGTAGGGTTAAGGGATCCCTGAACTCTTTGATTCCCTTCCCACCTTTAACAAATATTCCTTCATTAAGTCATAAAAACCAAGAAAAATTTCCACTGCGAGACTATTATTGCCAAGGCTCTTACCTTTTTGCACAGATGAAAGAGCAATGAGAATTTCTATGCAACTTCTTCAACCAATGAGAATTTCATTTCTTCCATAAATGCAAGAGGAAACTTAGAGATCACCTCATGAGTCTCTTGAATGAGACAACCTTTTGGTTCCTAGAAGAGGACTTGGAAATGACAAACATCCTCCTCAGCCTTGTCCTTAAAAGAGCACATCATGAGACCATTAGAAACTTTAAATTCCCATACCATATTCAAAATTTTCTGATAGTTCAAAAACTCATGGAAAAGTTTTGATTTATTATTGTCCTCCTTAATCGAGATGGTCCCATTCTTAATCCTACAAGCACATTCCTCCTTCTCTATAATTGAATAATGGGAGGATTATAAAGCTTGCAACTAAGATAATTGACATTAAAAAAAAGTGACATTGTCAACATACAACTTTTTTATCTAGGCTTGAGCCCCTTTAATTTAAGCTTGAGTCATATCACGTCTTTGTAGAAGCTTTGACTCTAGCTATATTTTCTACAAATTGACACATGTATGAAGAAGAAGAAGAGGAAGAAAGATGGTCCCATGAAACAACAAGCTTCCTAAAGTCTTCCTTTGCGAGCCACGAGGGGTAAAATTTTAAAGGAGTAGGAGACAACTCACCACTCTACAATTTCAATAAGAATGATGTGTGATCAAATAAGCCCCTAGTAGACATTTATGACTTCATTAAAAATGCACATATCTTCAATCATTTTGAAACCAAAAATTTGTCCAGCATTTTGGAAACCACATCCCCATTAACACAAAATTTCCTCCAAGTAGGCACTAACTTCACTAGCTCAATATCAATTAAATAATGCTTCTCAATGAACACCAAGAAGAAACCACTCTTTGGTTCCTACTTGGGAATAGGCTACCATACTTATCTTAATAACAAACTAATATTTAAATCTTCGCCTATTAGAATGAGGGAATCATCTAACACCTCTAAATCAACAAGATTTCCCAAAATGGTGTTGGTAGTATGTCAGTATTGTCATTGATGTCAACTGTAATTTCATTGATGCAAAAGGAATCTTAGAGGGAGCCAAACCAAGATCAAGTAGCAAAAGCAACAGGAGATATTAAATGAAGTTGTAGTTTGTGTATCCTATCTTTGAAGGCACTTCTTCTATAGTTCCCTAGTTCAAATGAGAATGAAATGTGTATGGTTGAATAGCTTGTTCTGAGACCATTTCAACGATATATGGTACTTGTTCTAACTCCATATGAATGAGGAGAAAAACATGTTTGAAGTCAAGATTTCTAGATTGGGCAATAAATTCAACTAAAAAGAAGAGGATAGGCCAAGATGTCCTATAGCCCCAACCATAAGCAAGAAGAGGAAACAAATTTAAAGGAAACATGGGATGTATTGTTTAGGGGGTTGACCATGTGAAGCTTTGGAAAATGATAGGTGGTTGGGCTGTCAGGAAAGCACGAAAAGAAGTGGAGAAGAAGGGTGTAATGCGCATGGAGAAGGAATGACCACAAGAGGCTCCCGCAGAATAGAGAAAGGAGGGAAGGAAGGTCAATGGAAAATTTTACACGATTTATGTGCATAAGCAAAGAAGAGAACATGGAAGGATATAGAGGTTGTGAGGCTCCTAGATGGTCAAGCACATTGCTAAGAGGGCAGAAAAGATACGAAGGTTGAGAGAATTAAGGGGGAAGAGAAGCTATGATGATAGCCAGATGGAAATCCCATGAGGCTTGCTAACTAATAATCACAGGGAATAGATTTGATGATAGCCAACTAAGAAACCCATGAGGCTTTTTGAATGATAACCACAAAACAATGGTTGTGCCTTATAGGTTTGATAAATCCACTAGAGGTTATGTTGGTTGATAACCTTTGAAAGATGGAGTCACCTAGGGGTAGTGGGTTTGTAACACCTGAAGGTAGTTCCATGGGATTGGCTCGAGAACGCTAGTGGTAGATTCCACTAAGCTATTGGAAAGAGCACTCTTAATCCTTCAAGGTAACATAGTTGATAAATCCTCCATGTTATTAACTATATATATCTCTCTCCACATTTGAATTGAGATTCTTTGTGTCTAAATCCCTAGAGATGTTGGGATGCTATATTATAAGCCCCTATGTGTAAAGGAACTTTTTCCCCGCCTGAGGTGAAATAGTAGAATAGTTGGTGGGTGAAGGCAGTGTCGCCTTGAGACGCCCTATTCTAGGCAATGATATTGGTTTAATTCCTTGAGTGGATGATGGCTATTTGCAGGAGAAGTCGTTCAACGTGGTTAGTCGATCTTTGATAGTTATTGGGTGGCAGTGAGGCAACCTAGAGTCACCATGTTTCAGCTGGTAATATTGGTTTAAAACTCCTCTAAAAGCACTATACCTCAAGCTCTAGAATCTACCTGGGGGGTGACAGTTGCAAGAAAGAGTTGGTTATAGCTTGTCTATGATTGGGTGGAGAGTTGAAGTCCCAATATCAATTGCTTAACACACTTTAATGAGATAAGTATATTCAGCTCTTCCACTCTGAATGTTATTTATATGTTTAATGTGTTGGGTTTAATTCTTGTTATGATATTGGTACATTTTGTTGATTTAATGCATTGATATGTTGAGGAAATGAGATCCTGTGTAATGTTAAGCTTTGTGCCATGGATGAGGAATGATTTATTCCTGTATACATCTTGAACCTACAAATTGATATAGATGGCTTGCATATAGAGAGATGTGTAGATCTCTGTAATATTCATAGTTGTGTTGTATTGTTGATGGAATGCTTCACTTCTTGTGTATATTCTGAGCTTGAATTCAATCTAGTTATATGAGCATGAAGGATGAGCAAATCCTTGATGTTAAAATTCTCTCTCTGTATTTTAAAGACGTATGTAATTGGCCTATATCTCTGGTTGGTGTTTGTTTATAAGCTCAGGAAGGATAATGTTAGCTATATAATTAATACATGTAAATAAGTGTGTTGAGTGGACTGGGTTGAGCCTTGTGAAAAGCTTAAGAGATACATCACAACTTATGTGTACACACACACACACACATCTCTATGATCACACACATATAAGGGCCAATGATTATAGACAAGTTTCGTTTAAGTTCATGAGGGATAGGTAGGGAAACCATGTGTATACCTTTATATGTCATTAACTATGTAACAAAGGTATGGGTGAAGGCCTTGTATATTTATCAAGTGGTCATTAAGCGTGAGGCTAGGATTCCTTTAAGCCCAAAACACAGGATGTCAGGAGGGGGGGATTAACCATGTGACCAGTTGTAGTGACCAAGTGGGTAAGTAAGGAGGATATGGGTCGTTGATGGAGAAGCGTCCAAGGCCATTGGATGCCCCTAGAGGTTTGGTACCCCAGAGGTTTCAATTGAAGCACTATTTTAGGTGCTATAACACCCTCCAAAACTTTGGCTTGCACCCAAATTTCAGAGCCTTCCTTTCTCTTTTCCTTGGTTGTTGCAAACACTTAAGCTCATTTCATGATCTTTCTTGAAGTTCTTTGGCCCCTTTTGCATGTTGGATTAATTGTCGTCTTTTGGCATTTTTGATTGTTTTACGATGTTTGCAAGCCTTTTCCGGTTGTTTTGAAGGTCAGCCTTTGTGCATATGAGTTGTCCCAACCATGTAAACATCGGTCACATTCATACACAAATTCTTTAGCATTGTCGCACAAGTGTCATCATGGTCGTCCTAAGTCTATCTCAAGTGTCATGTTTGTCATATCTCATCATGAAGCAGTGACACAAAGGGGAATGCTTTATTTGTGTGTTCCGATTATTTATGTTGTCATGTAGTAAAAGTATGCTAAGTGTGTGATCACAACTCAAGTTCATCACGAGCCCATCTCTCTTCCCACACTTAGCCAATTTTCAGAAAATCTTCCCGACCGGGAAACTTATCTTCACTGGGCCACAACTAAACTGTGCATTGCATAGTCTTAGCCCTATTGGATGTGACCTTACTACTTGGAACTGCGCAATGCACAGACCCTGCCCTTCAGGGTTGTTGTTCTGTGTAATTCCTCAATATAGTAGCCTCCCTTGACTTCCAGAATTGTGAAGTTGTGCCTCCTAGTTTGCCTTGAACTGTGCATTTCACATCCTCAACCCTCAAGCCTTTTCCTTGCCTATTGGAACTATGCAATGCACAAAAATCCCAACTTCCCTTGGTCTCCAAAACTACTTAGATGGTTCCTCCAGTGCCCTTCCCTCAGCCAAAATCCACTGCCACCTGAAACTGCCCAATTATTCCCTTCAAGCCTCCTATCTTCTCAGTCCCCCTTGCCTCCTAAAACTATGTCATATGTCCTCCCAAGGCTTCATCCCACAACCTCCACTGCCTGCTTGAACTGCACAATTTTATCCCTTTGTGGGCACTTCACAATTTTTCCCTTCAGTGAGGACTGTGCAGAAATATCCCTCAGTCCAGCCTGAGCTACACATTACATAGTCTCAGTGATCAAGGTCTCCACTTGTCTACTGGAACTGTGCAATGCTCAGTCACTGAGCCCTTTCTCCCAGCCTGTGACTTTTCCAGGGCTCAGTTTATGGATAATAATTAATTATTGTAGACTAGGGGGTTTTCAAATTGATGTTGTCATGCTGTGAGTGAATTGTAGGAATATGTACATTATCAAGTCATGGCGAGATGATGAAGAAGGAGAAGGAGGAGGGAAGCATGCCTAAAGACCCTCTTGCAACTGAAATCACAAGTGGATCTATCAAGAAGAAGCAAAAGGGACACAAGTTTGCAACTCCATCTAAGACTTAAGATCATTGAAGATTCTGCATTACCAAGCCATGTGGAGGAGAAGAGAAAGCATATCCAAAAAGACATCTAGGACTCAACAAAAGTAATGAACTAACACTACCAAATCATCAAGCAATCCATGTCAGCAGTGTCATGTCATGTCATGTCATGAGTAGTCATATCCCACACACTATTGTGGACCATGTGTACTGTATTGAAATGTATTATAAAATGGAAGTCCAAAGGACACACATGAATATGAAGAGTCATGTAAGTTGAAAAGTCATAGGAAGTTGAACAATCATGAGGGTAGTCAAAGAGTCACAAGGGGGAAGCATCACCCCTTCGTTATATATACCCCCTCATTGTATGAGCAAAGGACTTTTCACCTTGGCTCCTCTTGCAAGGCATTAGAGAGATCAACAAGCTCTTTGAGGAGCAAGGAGTGGCTCCAATGTACCACTACTCGGGCTAGTGATGTACATGGTAAACATGTGTCTTGGAACTTTTTCTTAATAACAGAAGCCTTTTAAGGCCAACAAGTTCTTCATGCATGAATTATGAATGTTTGTAAGATTATTATGTGGACGTTTGTATTTCATGTTTGCTTTCATATGTATTAAGATAGTTAAACTATTTCGGTTATTTTAGTGCTTATCTCATTGAGAATGTGAAGTAATGGTTGTTTTCGTTGTCTCATCTTTGTGGATTATTCTGTGGGATACTAGACATATCTTTCCTTATTTGTTGGTTGTAACGATCGTTGAATCTATTGTGGACTATTCCATTGAATGTTAGACGAATCGTTATGGTTCATGCGTGTCTCTTCATGGGTGGTACTATTACCTCTCACTTAGAGGCTCACTTATCTTCCCCATTTGAAGTAGAAGAACCTCAACACAATTGTTACACACTCACCAGACACACTTCCCTTGCTTTTCAAAGACACCATTGCATAACTCTCTCGTGTTGACAGCTAGAGCCAAGGAAAATCTTTAAGGATTTGGTAACCATTCCTTTATACCAGATGGGGCTCCTAAACCAAATGGTTTGAGGTCTGATTGGGACTTCATATCGGGGAGATCCCTTGAATGTTGGCGGGTCCAACACCATCAACAAGCACCAAGAGAAACTATTGGAGTCGAATCTCGAAGATGAGGTGGCAGTGGGGCCGTTATCAATGTTTCATTGAACTCTTAGTCATGTGACAAGTGGTAAGGAAGGCTTGATGTATGAGGACATCATCCCAATGTTAGGAACCAATGACATCACCCCGAACCTCGAAGATTTAGAGTGAAGGGCATAGTAGAATGTTGGGATAAAATTTTTGGGGAGACTTGGCAGAGTGGGGCCAATATGAAGTGTTAGTGCATCATCGCAATAGAAAACCCCCAAACCATTATAATGTGGAGATGTGCATCAGATTCCAGGTGAGGATTTGGGGTAGTACATGTTAGCCCAACAATGTTTCCTCGACAGTATTCCATGGAGATGGGTACTAAAGACACAAGATTTTTGTATCCAGGCGGACGTGGCGTAATGGGCCAGTATTTATGCTACAAAAAAACTGGTAAAGGTGTCATGTTGTATGTCCATACCACCCCGAAGATTGAATGGACACTGTGTCATCATGGGAGCGTGGCAAGCGCCAAAGAGAGTCTTGACCGGGGTGATGTGGGGTTGAGCGTGCAACAGGGACATTAGTATTAGGCCACTCTGGTGGTGGGGCCTGTTGGGTTCCACATATGCCCAAAAGGATCATCCTCGGAAGGAGCGACGGGGTGACAAGAGTTACAACAAGGGATAATGGTTATGAGGTGACATGGTCTTTGAGGGGTCTACACCCATAATACCTTTCATATAGTGTGTATATGTTATGAGTTGGCTCACACCCACGGTATAGTGGGTATTATGTGACCAACATGAGCGGGTCGAAAACTATTCCATGTGGTAGAGAGGAGTTGACTAGGATTTCTATGTGGGGACCACGCAGGAGCCACGTGGCAGGTTGGTGAGGTGTCTAAAGAGAGGCCTATAGGATTGTTAAATTGGAATTTTGAAGTGCAAAATTTGTAGTTTGATTTGAAATAATAATTTTTGTATTAGATCTAGGTTGTTTAGTGTGTTTGAGTTAAGTTGGTAATACACAATTAAAACAATAATTGAAATATGGAGAAGATGAAAGTTGTTTGAGATATAATTTACTACTTATTTTATCAATGAAAGATTAAAACGAGTGTGAAGAAATATTAATGTTCTAGAATGGGCAATTTCCACTAAGAGGAAGCAATAGGTACAAATTACTTTTGCCTCATTTTAGACATTCTATGTTTTTTGATGAAGGGAATTTAATATTTTCTTTTGCCTATGTCTGATATGGTGGTATTCAAAATATATGTTGTATTCTTATTCTCATTTGTATTCCCTATTATTGATGGTTATCTCATTTAGGAAATTATCTGTAATTGTTGCAAATCAAGGCAATGTATCAACCCAAAGGATGACAAATTAGAAGAATCCTACTATTGTTGTATATTGGTTGCTTCAATAGTAGGTTTTGGATGATATTGTTTGCTTACAAGTTGCCATAGGTTCATTCTACAATACATTGCCCCATCTTCATGGAGTCCCATAGTTTATCTATACATATCAAAGAAGCCCTAGTGCCATATGCACACTTTTCTTAATAATGATAAATGAGATCTTCTTCTCACCTACAATATAAGATGTGACAACTATTCAAAGGATGGTTCTTATATTGTGAGCAATGGAAACTTTTATAATTCTACATAATGTAATGGACCTATAATGCATGGAGCTTTTGTATGAATTCTCTAGCATGGTATTCAAATATAAATTTATGCATTAATTTTTGTGTTTAACCAAATCATTGTTATTGCATGCATTTGATAAAAAACTTGCAATAGTGACAACTTATAATATACATGTTGTCACATATATATTTGTTTTTAAATTTAAGAAATGTATTACATTATAGAATTGTGTATTAATTTATCTCTTTATTATCATTTTAAGAAGGGAAATAGTTATTACTTTTGTGTTTTTATTTTATCATTAAATTTTATTTTTAGATTATTTGTAATGATAAAAAATAAATTAATTTGCTTAGTCTAAATCATACAAAATTTAAACTATACAATCTATGAAATGGATTTAAATTATACAATCTATGAAATTGATGAGTCATTTTGATGTTAGACTAATATATTCCTCCATAGAAGATAAGAAAATGCTGTAAAAAAAAAATATGTCATAAAATATATTTTTAAATCATGTAATAATATAGATATCAAAAATGTATTTTAATTTATTTATAAATATTGAATGTTGAACTAAATTAAAATTATTTGTTATTATATTATAATATATATATATATTATATATATTTATTTATTCTAATTATTGTAATAATAAAGATTTCAAGAAATGTATTTTAAATTTAATTTAAAATATTCATGTGAACCTAAATTAAATTAAATTTTAAATGAATATAATTTATTAATTAATTTTAATATTAAAAATGTTTAATAATTTAACTAATACATTATTTAGGTTTTTCAATTTTGCTTTACATTACATTTAGTTTGTATAGAGGTCATCTCCTCTATGTTATAGAGATTTTTAATATAATAAATTGGATAGAGAAAATATACCTAATAAATTATTTAATTTTACAATTCTTTTTAATTATACATAAAAATAAAATAAATAATCTAGTCGTTAACCTATTAATATTTTAATATAGTCGTGCCTATTAATATTTTAATAAATTATGAAATAAATATCACTTAAATACAAATATATTTTTTAAAAATTAGACGTTAAGGTAGTTGTTACTAAATAAATTTTGTTTTAATATATTAATAATTAAATATCATAATTTAACTATTATTGTTCAAATATAGTCACTACTTGAAATTATGTCTACATGGCTATCTATTTAAGCCTTTGCCATGGTCTGCCTCTTCATCTGGTCTTGATGATGAACCACACTTGTTGGTTCGAAACGCGTCGGCCAAAAATTTCTCTTATGTGATTTCTATCGAAAGACTTTGCTTAATAAATAATCTCTTTAAAACTAATTTAATATTAGACAAAAATATATAAAACATCACTAAAAAATATCCAGATATCTTAATATCTCATAGCTTCACCCTAACCAAATATTAGTTATTTGAAAATATTTTCTAAACTGATAGTGCCTTCCTTCTATTATAAGCGCTGATTTTTTCCCATATATTTTGAATACTTTTCATCTTGCCTGCTTGTAAAGCATAACTTTCAGCTCACAACTTTCTCTTTTGTAAATTATAACTCGTTTTTAAGTTTTATTTTGATAGAGGTGTTCAGGCTATCAACCTAATGAATGCCATGAATATTTACGATTATAATTGTGTCTTTTAATATATATATATATATATTTTTTCTCAATATGACTACTTCTATTATTGATACAAAAAAATTACAGCAAGGCCGTGGCCTTGAGAGTTCAGCCTGTTGATGGCATTTTACAAAAAACACATAAGATTAGTACAGTTCTCTAACACATTACAGTTTTGAACATGGACAGAAACATGGACAAAAACATGAAACAACTGATATATGTAGTAACGACGCACTGACATGCAGGATCCTGAGCCAAAATCATAGCAACGAAAACAGAATTAAGCTAGGCTAGTCATCATCTGTAGTATAGGGCTCCTCAACAACCAGACACCCGTATCGAAGAGAGTCCTCCGAGTCCGAATGAGGGGCCACCGAGCCGGAGGGATCGCCACGCACGGACACACCTGGGCCAGCGGGGTTTGCCAGAATCGGCGACGAAGCATTCTCCTCGACTGGGCGTAAATGTTCCTCCAAATTTACAATTCTTTGTTCAGCAGGTGCTTTAGCTTGGGCCGCTCCCAAATTACTGTTGCCTTCAAGCTTTTCAATAGAGACGGAAATAATAAAAGTAGCATTATCGAGCGAGCAAGGGAAACGATACTGCGCAGTATGGTGAGCAACATGTTCACATACTGCAGCTCCAGATCTACCACGACCCCTTCCTCTACCGCTCCTCGTTGCTAGAGGACAACGCCTTTCAGGTTCCGGAGTGTTAGAGGAACGCTGCAAGACTGCTCGACCACCAGATCCCCCTCTTCTGCTCAGTAACCTGACTCTTTCGCACTGCATTTTTGCTTGATCTGAGCTGGGTAACAACAGAACATCCCAATAACCATACAAACTCTGCACATTAACAGTTCTGTGAACCCCTGCAGAGGGATTCAGAGAAACACCCAGAACTGGAAGTAAAAACTCGACAGCGAAATGCATTGAAGCTGGTATGCTATGAGCATTTAAGGAGCAGCAGGACGAGGCGCGCGAGACGACGGGTGAACACAATAATGGCCTCATTAAAGAAGTTTTGCAGGCTCATCTCCCTTCCCAAGCGATCTGACTCGTGGCGTATGTGAGTTGACAGATGCCCATATGATGCGCCGCTTGATTGTCCTTTGGACAGTTAATCACCCGCATCCGGGGTGTTTTTTAATAATTTTAGAAACATAACCATTGCCGAATATATTTTAGCTTACCTCCTCCGAGTATAGATATAAATATCTTTAAATTTAAAGCATATATGATAAATATCTTTAAATGTAAAGCATAGATGAAACCCAAGTCAACCTAACCATGGCCTATGCAAGACAATGGAAATGGATTTTGAAAGCATTTGAGCGAGAAGATTAACACACCAATCAAATACATAAAATTATCTCCCCAAAATATTCTAATAAATAAATATACTGAACTCTCAATTTCAGAGGACAATATTAATGTGTAACAAATCCCAAATAATTGGGATATGTCATTTTGGTAACAATGTGTAAAAATAATTTTAATACATGACAAATAACCACAAGATCAAGAACAACCTGGTACTAATAGTATAATACACATCATATAACCTGGATCCAGAAAGCAACATACTATATAACAATCTTGTTATTACTAGTAGTACTCAGGGAGGATGTTATCCTAATACATCACAGATAACCACAAGCTCAAAAAATAATATGTACTGATAGTGCAATACACCACATATAACCTGGATCCAGAAAGCATGATACTATATAGCAAGCTTGTTAGAATTATTGTTATGAGGGAGGGCGTTATCCAGCCATTCAAGACTAATTGCTTCTGAATGGAGAGAGCTATACAAATCCATCTTAGCTAAAACATGCTAAAACTTCACTGTCAACTCAGGTCCCCTGAAATAAATATGGGCCAACAAAATAGTATCTAATGCATAATAACATGCAACAAGGAGAATAAACCATTTCACAACTATCCTCTTCATTCATGTGTCCGCCTCAACAATCAAGATTTTATCCCCTTCTCAGCTGCAAGGTTTTCCTGTTAGTGTATGAAACAGAGAGTTAGTAAACCCAGATTACAATAATAGAGAGTCACTAAATCTAGATTACAATAAGTATGGTTATAAATAAATATAACATCTAGTAAGGTTTACAAAACCTTATTAGGTAACAAATAAATAAGTATTGTTATAATGAAATATAACATTTTTTTTTCTCTGCAAATACTAAATTCTATTAACTGTAAGGAAAAATATTTTTACATAGAGTCGAGGCCTCAGGAAACATAGTTTGAGAGCGCTAAAAAAAATAGAACTGCCCCTTTACAAACAAAAGATGGGGAGACCAGTTACAAAGAGCAAGAAACCAGATAAAAGACACTGAGAGTGACATGTTTAGCTGAGAAGGAGAACTGAGCCACAAAAACACAAAATCAGTGCAAACCAACATTAAGTGTATCACCAATTCCCCAACTGGAAGCCAAAAACAACAGGTCAAGATTGCTGAAACCTGATTGGGAGCTAGAATGCCTGTAGGTGATTATCTGAACAGTAGTCGAAACAAAAAGAAAGAGGCAGTCCCAGGTGGCGCTACCCTTCCTTAGCTTTGCCATGATTCTTCTCCTCAGCCAGACTTGCACCGCCGGTCCTCAGACTCTCATTGCCGTCCAAATCGCTGAAAGGGATAGCTATGGAATGGCTTGCTTTACCTTGAGTTCCTTCATCAATAGTAGGTCCTGTATCTTCAAGGGGAGGAGTATTTTTAAGAAAATCCTCCTGACCAGACTTCTCACTTTTCCAATTCTCTGGGCTACCTTTGTCCATGGAGTGCTCACTACTTTGGGAAGGATCAGGAGCAATGCAAGCTAGAGGGGAGACCTGATTATCCTCTTCCGAAAGAATAATGGTGATGTGAGCAGTAATAAGAGGCTTGTTCAAATTACTTTGAAATTTAAAGTGCATGGTTTGGAAGGCACTATTCGGAGTTGGCTTGCGCCCCGAGTTCAAAGGTGACACACCCTCGTGGATGGGGGGAGGATTGCTGGGCCCCAGCGCAGGTTCCACAGGATGACCAGCCGAGGAATGCAAGCCACTGTCATGACGCTTCCTAGAACGATGTATTTTGCCCAAACGAACCATAATGACAGACAGGTGGTAGGGCGCAGAGAGATTATATACACCAAAGACCTTGGAAAAGTTGGCCTGGGGCTCGCGGTAGTGAACCAGAATCAACCCGTCACTATCTACCTCCGCTAACCAGGTTTCGTTGCCGAGAGACTAAGCATAAGGCGTGATGAAAACACTGAGGATCAACATGATTATAACAATGGGAATGTTACGTCAAACAACGCGAGCCATTAATGAAAATCTGCTACTCGATCCAGCCTTAAAACCTTCCTCCCACTCACACAAGGTGAAGTCATGGGAAGCCACGCTGCTCTGCACCTGGCAGTACTAGGTTTTAATTTGTTGCATGATGTGCATTAAGGGTGATGGTGCCACCCGCATCCGGGGATAATGAAATATAACATTATAAGTATTGTTATAATGAAATATGACATTATAAGTGTTGTTATAACGAAATATAACATCTAGTGAGGTAACAAATTTAGTATGTAGTGTAAAACCTCACTGGGTAAAAAATCTAGTACAAAATATCACCATATATCCTAGATTTTATTGTAACCAACATGAGCACCTATCATGAAATAACCCAAGACATATTCTTCACTAATAAAAGAACATTCTAGTTTTTACTACTCTCTTTATTTGTCTCTACACTGTCTTTCAACAATGTACTATGATTCTATCTTCATCAAAGAACTTGCCATAAGAGGAAAGATGGATAGGTGAAGGTAGGGCGGTGTTACATTTCCATCCTGGTTCGAAATCTTGGCTAGGCCTTTGCATTTAATTAAGATGGAAAGAAAAAAGAAAAAATCCCATTTGTTGATAAGTAGTGGATACTAGGCATTGGCAGGGAAGTAAAATAACTAAGCATGGTGTTTGAGAAAAATATATATTGATACTCTAAATTAATTTAGGTATTCTCAAGGCTCACAAAGCTAACTTACAGTTAGTAGAACTATGAAACAGAGGTTAAAGTTCTTGGTACAAGTTGTCGATTATATACATTGGCCCTTGCATGTGCCAATACTTAACACGTTAGAGACAACTGAATTGGTTCATAGCAGCTCAAAATAATAATGGAGTACATTTGTGTTTTTCACTAGTGTTGCTTACCCTAATTGAGAGGTTGCTAGAATGATTTAAATGTCATATCTAGGATACAATGAATCTCTTTCTTATTTTCCTGAGTTCAGTAATGCATAATCACGAATCCTAACATTGGCTTTGATCAAGAGAAGGGATTGAAGGTATACTTGGGGACTCGAACCGTTATTGTCTATTATAGATCTACTAACATTTTCACTTGTGAACCATAAAGAATCCTGTTTTTGGAATAAAAAATGACTTTGAAGACATCAAACTTGTAGTTGATTGCACGTTTATAGTGCAAGTCTATCATTTAAATTCTATAATTTGATTTCATGATTTTTTTTTCCTTACAGAAGATACTTACTTTTATTTTTTTTATATATCATAAGCCTGGTTACTAAATTGAACTGGCTATTAAACTCACTAATGACCTTACCAAAATATTATTTCTCTAAACTCACTGATGACCTTACCAAAATATTATTGCTCTAAACTTCTAGTAAATATGAATTTTGGACTGAGCTGGTGTCACTACAAATCCGTCTTAGTGCAAATACAAAATTTTATGGATGCAACTTTAAACAAAAAATGAGGACAAACCAGAATCCATCCCACTATCATCATAACTGTAATCATCCTCACCACACACAGTCTCTTCCTCTTCATTTACAAAAATTGCATCTTCTCTCTTTTGTCTCAGGTGCCACTGCGAACGAAGAATTGCATAGAAAGTCATAGTCATCTTCCTCAATTTCCTTCATTAAGGGATCTCAATGGAACACTGTACTACCCTCCAAATTACTTGTCAATTAACAGATTTTGTTTGAAATTTTTAGTTTGCATTTCGTTAAACATTTTGTGGGTTTGCTGGTTTATGTTTGATTTGATGGTTTTCCTGGATATAATCTCTTCATTTAAACTTGAAGTGGAAAATTATAGCATAATACACCAAATGCAACAATAACCCCAAATCCAAGCAATTTAAGAGGAAGTAATATTGAACACATTATTAAAAAACAATTACAATGATCTGATCTATGTTTATTTTGCTCTATGTCGTGGCCTATAAACTGATTTTCATAACAACAATCTCTAAGGTGGGGCTTGACCTCTAGGTCCCCATGATCTTGTCTATGAATTTCCATCATTGTGGTCAATTTCACTGCAGAGTAATTTGTCTTCATGTTGTTTATAAGAAGCTTGGAGGCCAAATCTGCAAGCTTGGCTCTTGTGGCTTCAAGGCTTGATGATGTCGATACTTTTGATGCCAATGTCTAATATGATTTATTTAATATGGTATGCAAATATTTACCACACGACTCTATTCTTAACTGCTAGTGCCTTTGAACCTACATTGACATTTACAAGAGATAGATTCCATTTAGTCATCAGGTAACTGAAAAAGGGGAGAGATATTATGTTCGTCGATTTGCATAACTTTAGAAAAAATTGTCATACCTCTAGTTGGTCAAGGAGTCTTCTATGAACTTCTATCTGAGCTCTTAGAGCATCAGCAATCTGCATTGCTCTGTAAACATAATGATAATTAGAAAATCAGTTCAAAACCAAAGGGCTGATTTGAGATTCTAACCTATTTTTCTTCTACAAATTTCTTATTACTTACTCCTTAGGACTGGCTGATAGTTCCTTCCATAATTGACAGATTCCCATCTATAGAATTATTGGAGAGAATCCTACACCATTGGAAAAATGAAGATCACTGAATGTTCAAGTTTGATCTTTCAACAATGTAACATTGATGATATTTCAAAGAAAATATTAAATACAATCGCATTGTTTGAAGTTGCAACAAGTTAAAAAATTCAGAAGGAAGTTGCCCATTCAAATTACTGTTTTCTATCACACTATAAAGCAAGGCAAAGGGATTGAAAAAACCAGTTAGTTCGAAAATATAGTAAATTTAGTTTATGTTGTATTTCAACCCATTTGAACTTACATAGTGGTCAAAGATTCAAGAGTAGTTCGAGAACAGATAACCAGGTGGTCACTTGAACTTAAATAGTGGTCAAAGATTTGAGAGCAGATAAACAAGTGGGCACATCAAAGGCCTCGAATAAAAATCTTGTGAGCCAAACTGTTAAGATACTCCAAACCTCTAGCAATATCCAATGAAATAGTGAGTCTCTTTGTCCAATCCAATGGCTTCAGATTGTGCTTTTCCCAGTCAAACAAATGGTGACTGAACTAGGCTTGCTTATGATTTTATGTCCTTATCCCATCCCTCATGAATTCAAGGCCCCTATATATAGCAAGGGCTTGATCGTATTGGCAACCTGCCCCTTATGGTTCGTGATAAGGAATGGACCACTCAGAGATTTCTCTAGTCCCAACATGGCTAATTCCACTCATGGTGGTTGTATGTTTTATTGATCGTCTATCCTACGTGTTTCTATATACATATATTTTGATATGTCTGGATCCCTACTAATCCTTGTCTTTTTTTCCAAGGTTGAATTTTTTTGTATCCTCCCAGCCGTGGTGAGGTTTTCCCAGTTAAACAAATGGTGACTGAACTACATATTGCACTATTTAATCAAAACATAAGCCATAAAACTGTTAACTTCTTCAATATTATTCGCATAATAGGTACATAACAACGATAGCCAAAATTTTGCCCTAATTACTTTTCAGAGAAGAAAAATGTACTATTCTTTAAGGTGAAGTGCTGGAAGGACTATGATGTGGAAGAAACGACACAGTAAAAGCTTCTACAGACAAAGCCGAAGAAGAAAAAAAAAAAAAAAAAAAAAAAAAAATTGTTTCTACACTAAAACGAGAAAACTTTCATTTTTGAATTTTCGTGAGGCTATGAGCCCGCGGATCCAACATTGCCCAGATTTACAGGGCTTCAACTTGCGGGCAGCCATCATCACAACTATAAATCCCCATGAGAGTCACATCTAAAGGGAGGGGTAGGGTTTCAAATAGAAGGAAGCCATAGTACCTGGCAGCTAGAAGTAGTGGCAACAACATTGCTGTATTCATTCATCAAACCCTTCTCCCTGTAGGGACCCAAACAAAGCGGCCACTTAGATAAGATCAAGTATATCACTTTTTTTTATCCATCATGATACACATATATAGTAGCCCTGTGTTTTGACCTTTGCCTTAACCTAACCATGGTTGGGAGTCGTTATTTCACTATCGTGGTCATGAAAATTCATAACTTACTAATATGGGTCTTAAATCCTATGGCAGAGAATATTTCAATAGTCTAACACCAAAATCAATGGTGCATTAAAGTTACAGGTGACATGGGAGGGAGTTCTTTTCAAAGGGGAACGCCTTACGACGTAAATATTAAGCTATGGTTTTTAGTGTTTATTAGATATTAATAATAAGTTTATTAGGCATAATGCAAAGATGAGTAAACGTTAAGGAGACATTTAATAGTGGTGTTAATTTCAATGTTGGGGACATAGGGTATTACTCTACTATTTTTTTTTATTTATTTATTTATTTTTTTTTTATTAATGTTTTCAGAAATATATTTTGTTGAGACTTTATAGGAATTTAAAGTTCAGAGAGCCTTTTTATACTGAATAGATGGGTGGCCATTGTGTCACTTCTATAAGCCTTGATTTTGACTTATGCTTGAGCCCTAAAATTTGTCCCTCACTAGACGTTGGTGTTCTCCTTCTCGACTGGGAAACACCTATGGGTTGGTAAAGCTTGCATAGGGAGTCTAACCCCAGAGGTTGGTGAGTGTTAGTGATTGGTGGCACTCAATTTTCAACATTGTTATCCCCTGGGTTCGGTCTCGTGACTTTATCTATAGCATGGAGTAAAGAAATATGTGTAGGAATGTCAGGAAATGAGAATGGGAATGGGAGATGGAACAAATGCAAATGGAAATTCAGCAACTCCATCCTCGACATAATCAAATTGTTTCAACCTTGATCTTTGTAATGGAACAATTGGTGGATCATAACACCCAATTCTATAGAACAAACGACAAAATAACATCAAGTTGGCATCAAATGGAGAAATTGTAGCACAATTTGGACTAAATTCATTTATATTCTCCCACCTCAGATAACTCCACTATCCCACCTTAGGGAACTCCACTAACCACACTAACTTAAAAATCCATGAAGTGAATGCACCTCTGTCTAATGCAAAAAATAAGAAATTTTGAACAAGAAAATTATGAGTGATGGTGGAAATGTAAACCAATAAATGATTTATAATGCAAGTTAAGTGTTGTAGGTTATTGTCCATTGGGTCTTGGATAGACGATGATTGGGTGCTCTGTTAAGGTACTCCTTGATGGAAAGTCATTGGTTTTATTCCCTGCCCTGATTGCGGTTATATATTAGACGTGATGAAGATGTAGTCTTGCCAAGCTTACAAAAAAGAAAAAGTGTTGTAGGCCATTACGCACTTTTTCGAGGATCTATAACTCTCGATGTTTAAAACTCTAATAAATTAGATCTCTCTTCTTTTTGAATTTGGGCAATGGAAAAAGAATTATAAATGTAGTTTGGATTTCTCCAATTTTACATTATTGTATAACACGAATTTTAATATAATATATTACCCATTATATATATATATAAACAATTAATATCCTATATTTAATTATATATATATAATATATATATATATATATATTATTATATATATATATATATATATATATATAGGATATTAATTGTTTATATATAAACAATTAATATCCTATATTTAATGATTATATATTATATAGTTTTACTAATTTCATGCCTCTTGAACTAACCTGGTTTGGAGCAGTTCATCATTATAAGTGTATTTTTTTGTATGAAGAGTGTTCGAAGGCATATTGGTTATATTGTTGGTTTTTATGTTAATATATTTATATGTATTTGGAAAAATGGATTGGTCGAACACATTGTTATTGCGTCGAGAGGCGCATTCTACAACCAAGTATGACCCCGATGTGTAAGTATGCCACATCCTCCAAAAATAATAAAATAATTTTCGCTAATGTCAGCCTATCTTAAATTATATATAACTTTTTAATCTTATTAATGGACTATTATTAATTATTAAAATATATCTACTTATTTGAATGGATAGTAAATTTTCTCATGCTTTTAATAGCCTTTATCATATTTGTGAATTTGAATGGATCATAAATTTACCTTTATCAATTTGTTTTACCACATTAAAATTTCAAATTAAGTAAAATTTTAAACATTTTTACTCATTACTAAATCCAATGTCATTTCTTAAATGAAAGGAAAAAGGTTAATTCAACACAAAGAATCCAAAATCTTGCTCCAAAATATTTTAATATTTCTTTTAACCAGACATTTATAAAATGAGTCTTTAAAAGGAAAAGCCATATCCTAGGGATATATTAAAATCTTTTAAGGCATAAATGTTTCCACAATAAAGTTGCAGTATTTGAAAATATTAATCTCATGTACTTTTATTATAAATTTGTTATCATGTGTGTAAAAAAAACATCATTAAATCTAATATTTATATTATAATATTAATATTAATATTAATATATTATAGTATTAGTATTTTTAAATTTTATAACTTTAGATTAACGAAATATTTAATTTAATATAATATGCAATTTGTTATATTATAATATATGTTAAGATATCACAAGCTTAGATCCATCTAAGACTGGGAGTGTAGAACTTGAGAGAAGGTTTGCACATTGAGGGATTTGATCCCTCTCGACGCACGACGCATGATAGATACGATGTTAGATGGATCTAAGCTGGTTTATTATATATGGATGTTAAGTTTTATCCCAAAAGGGTAGTGTTTAAAACTTAGTTATTAATGAACAAATCACTTTTTAAGTGTTTCATTGGTTATACTAGTTATAAACCTTCATTACCAGCGACGTAATATTAAATCATGCAAGCTTTATGACTTATTTAGATCTTAATGCAATATATGATTTTGATACTTACCCACCAACCTTGATCTAGGAGGATCCGTTGATTCAAATTGTACAGGTGTTCAAGTGTCGTCATCAGTGTTTAGTGTCGTCGTCACTTCATTTTAGTTGCGATAGTGTTGGTTATGATCAGGTTGTTTAGGTAATGTTCATAGGTTTTCATGGCGTTCAGTGGAGATGGTTTAGCATGTGGTTGTCAACTTGTGTTCATCGACAGTTCCGCTAGAATTAGTCGACGACATGTGTTTTGTCGTTCGACAAGTAGGATTTGGGTTCGACATGGGTGTCGTCTGTGGCATAGGTTCATCACCAGGGTGTCGTTGCAAAGACAACTAGAGTTGACGATGTGCGTGGGTTTTGTCATCCATAATGCAAGGTTGGTGTTGTCGTATGGGGTTTGAATGTCATCTTGTGACAACGAAGTGTAATGGGTTTATGTAAAAGTGTAAATCTTGACACAAAAGACTAAACCTAATCTTAAGCTCCAAACCATGTATCAAATCCTAATATAATCCTATGCTAAACACCAAACCCTAAGTTGAATGTATTAATCCTATGCTAAAACCTAACCTAAAGTCCAACCTTACCATGTATTAAAAATACACTACAAACTATGTTTTAATACCCCTCGGCCAATGTAATACAAACCATACAATGTAAAACAATATAAATGCAACATATCAGCGCTTAACCGCAGGCCTTAATTGCGCGGGTATGGAAACCGCAGCAGAGAAGGCATGTGAGCAGGCCGTCGGAAGTTGTAGTTAACCGTTGGTTATAACCGCAGCGGAACCGGGTGGCATGTGAACACAAGTAACTCACTGCACAGTTCGGGGGACTGCCAGTTGGAACCGTCAGCGAAACCACCGGTGCGCTGACCGCGGGCTTGGTCCAGCACTCACATGAGGTGTCACCCTCCTCTGCCCAGTTAGCTAACCATTAACGACATTCGGGCTAATGTAAAGTTTATTTTGGGTTTTAAATTGTATTTTTGGATTAATTTAATTCATAAATGGTGAATGTCATTATGTGACATTAAAGACTCTTAACCAAAACCTTAAATCAACCCCAGAAGTTAGCAAATTCATTCCTAAAGGCAGTCAAGGAGGTTTTAATGTACTTACAGGCCTATAAGAGGTAGTTTTTCTCATTGAAGAATAGATTGGTGGTTTTGGGTTTTTGTATGTAGATTCTGGAGGTTAGAGGCTATTTTTTTTTTTTCAGTGTAATAGGAGCATCGAGATTCAGAATTGGAAATCGTAAGTGGTGTTGGAAAGCTAGTTCAAAGAGCTATCTGATGACAGAGTTCATAATTACCTGTGTACAAGTTCGGTTTGTCTAAATCACTATGTAATCAACACCTTCTTCTCATTCCTAATAAAAACAGTCGCCCATCTTGAAAGCGGACTCGAAGACATAGTCCATTAGGGAAGAACTCCATAATCAATCTTGTTGTCTGGTATAACTGTGTATTTTCTGTTTTCACTTCTGTTTTGCATCTTACTTATGTGATCCAGGTGGATCTTCAGATACAGTGGCATGGAAAATCTCAGTGGCAGAATAGCAAGTACCCTGACATCAGATCAAAGTACTCGTCGCCCTAATTCCAACGGTGTGAATGAAACTCCAATCCGAGTCTGGATGATGAAGTTGCGACATAAAGAGTTTGCCTTTATTCCATTGAAATGAGTCATTTTTCCCTAAAAAATGGCTTTAAGCCTTATAAAGGCAAATCGCAATCAGAGGGTCCAAAAGGGCGGACTTAAGGAGGCGTAGCGGAACCCCTGATCAGTGATCTCCGATTAATCAGAATCGGGGGCCTACGATGTGCGATATCAGAACTAGGCAGAGACGACTTGCGATTGCGATCGGCATGACCAAGGACGAGGACCCCTGAGCCACAACGATGCGATACCTTGATCCGATAGGGCCGATGCGATACGCCGATATCGGCGATATCGATGATCGGCGATCGACAAGACCCGCTGACAGGTCTATTGCACCAGCGATATGCCGATTGCAATATCAGGGCCGGACCCAATGGGTCTAGAATCCTGATTTGATATATTTTGAAGTCCGGGACTTCGGTTTTTCTAGTGTTTTCTGTGTATTATTCGTTTAAACAGAAAAGGGATAATTTCAGGGTTTTTGTGAGGGGAGGGTGGATTCATCGCGCCCGATTAATCTATCTGTTTGAACAACCTTCCATTATAATCAAACAACCCCCGATTTTGAAGCGGCCTTGTATTATAAAGTCCGATGTATGCAACAAAACGTAGGAGGGAGGATTTTAAGCACGTAGTTCGAGGCAAGAGAGCTTTCAGGTGGCCGATGGGGCATTTTGTTTGATTTGGACAAGTTTTATATGTTTTCAGCCCTTCTCAATGCCACAAACGCATTGGTGCTGCCTATTTCTCCATCTGAGGTCTCCATTTCACAACCATTTTTCTAGAATGGAGGTATAAGCCTCTTTTTATGTAACTGTTGATTGTAATTCTCTTCTTTTCATGCCATTTAATATATGAAGGCCTCCTCATTGATCGAGCAGGGCCCAAAGACGTAGTCCAAGTTGGACGAACTCCATTATCAAGTCTTATTGTCTTCTTTTTGTGCCTTTATGTGTTCCTTATTCTTGTCTTGTGTGCACATTAGATTTCTGTGTTAAGCTGCAATTTGTACATGTGATTCTTTCCATACATCTATAAGCAAAAGATCCCTAGATCAAGTGGTATCAGAGCAAGTCTTTTTAGATGTGAATTGCATGTTTGTATGCTAACAAGAGATAGACTCCGAAGAGGGGAAGGGGAATTAGAGCCTTTCAATCCTGAAGTGGGGTGTGCATAGCGAAGGAGAAACATGGCAGAAGATGAAGCTCATCTTGAAGAGGAGCGCAATTTCCACAAGGCCTTCTATTCAATGGCAGAGAATATCAATCAGTTGGTTTTAAGGCTGGAGAAAGAAGAAGAGAGGAACCTCGAAGAACAAGGTTTAGCACATGGGAATGGTGGAGAAGAACCCCCTATTTCTCCTTTAGTGAGTGAAGGTTCCCCTTCTTCTCACCACCATAATCGTGGAAATTCAAAGGATGCATCTAAGAAGCCTTTCTTTAAATTAGATGTTAAATTTGATCTTCCCATGTTTAATGGTGAAAGTAACGCAAAGAAGCTTAATAATTGGATTAGGCAGATTGAGGTCTATTGCAGGATTCAACAGATCGTGGAGGATGAGGCAAAGATTCAGCTGGCCTCTCTATGGCTGAGCAGCACCGCTCTCGTTTGGTGGGAGAGAAAATTACAGAGAAGTAAGAATGTGGGTAACCTCTTTTCCTCATGGCCTGATTTTATTTATGCGTTAAAGGAACACTTTTATCCCTTAGCATACAAGCAAAAAGCATTAATGAATTGGCAGTATTTAAGACAAGGCAAAGGTTAGGATGTTCATAGTTTTATAGAGGAGTTTAGAAAGCAAGCACTAAATTTGGGTATTGCACTTGATACACCTGAAGTTGTAACTAAGTATATTGGCTCATTGCACAACTACATTAGGCATTCATTGTTTTTGTTTGAACCAACCACTATTGACGCAACCAGCATAAAGGCAATTCATATTGAGAATAGGGGCAAAAATGAAAGAGATGATCATTCCAGAAAACCACCGTTCAAACCTCCCAATGGCAAATCTAAAGAAAAATGGAAAGGAAAGGAGAAGAAGACGGTAGCAACCAAAGAAGGAGAGAGGTCGTATTGTAATCACTGCAAAAAGGAAGGCCATGATGACGATCATTATTGGAAACAACATCCCGAAAAGAGTCCAAAGAAGTATGGAGGAAAGGGGAAGCAAAAGATAGTGGCAACTACGCAGCAAGACCTTGGATCGGATTCAGGAGATGAAGCGTTGATCACAACAGCAGGAACAAAAGGTACTCTTACACATCATGTCAATTCTAAATCGCATGAAGGCACCAGTTCTGTAAATGAGTCCCTTCCTAAAGACCGAAAGCGAATTGAACTGTTTCATATCAGAGTTGTTGTAAATCATACTAAAGTTGAAACTTTGTTTGATACTGGATCCCAAGAAAACTTAATTACAGAATCCCTAGTAAAGAAACTCGGCCTAGAAACAAAACCACACTCAAAACCTTACCCGCTTGGATGGATACATGATAAAGCAAAACTGGATGTAACCAAGCAGTGTAAAGTCAAATTTTTGATCGCTTCTAAGCTAGTAGATGAAGTAGAACTGGATTGAATACCATTGGATATCTGTGGCATGGTGTTAGGGCGTCCATATCTGTATGATAGAAAGGCAGTATTTTTCCGTCATGAAAACAAATACCAAATCACAAAAGATGGGGTAGAATATATAGTAAGGGCTCATCAAAATAAAATCAATGCCAACCTTGTAAGCGCTGGACAAATGAAAAGGCTGGTGAATTCCAGTAAGGGTTGCATGCTTATGGTTGTAAGGGAAAAAAAGGCAGAATTAGCTGACTCTTTCTAGGGTTGTGATTAGAAACATAAACAAGAATTATCTGAATTAATTTCTAATTATGATGAGCTATTTCAGGAACCGAAGGGATTACCTCCGAAGAGGAAATCCAACACGAGATCCATTTGCAGCATGACGCTCCTTTACCAAATATTGGCATGTACAGGATGTCAACCATTGAGATGGAGGAAATCAAGAAACAGGTGTAGGAATTGTTGGACCAAGGGGTCATCAGGCCGAGCACTTCTCCGTGGGGCTCACCGATTGTCTTAGTCCCAAAGAAAGACAACACATGGAGGATGTGTGTGGATTACCATGCACAAAAAAAGATCATGGTGAAAAATCGCTACCCTCTTCCACGCATTGATGATTTATTAGATCAGTTAAAGAATGTTGTTTATTTCACAAAATTGGATTTGCACAGTGGTTATCACCAGGTTCGAATTGCAGAGCAGGATGTGTGGAAAACTGCCTTCAACACCAAACTGGGGCTGTTCGAATGGATGGTGATGCCATTCGGACTTTGCAGTGCTCCAGCCACTTTTATGAGGGCCATGAATGATCTCTTTCGGCCTTTCATTGATGAATTTGTTCTTGTATATTTAGATGATACACTTGTCTTTAGTAAGAGTTGGGTTGAACATGTGTGTCATGTAAAGAAAGTGCTTGATGTATTGAAAAAAGAAAAACTCTTTGTAAAATTGTCAAAGTGTAAGTTTGGGAAAACCTCTTTGGGTTACCTAAGTCATATTGTTGGTCATGGTCAGTTAAAGATTGATCCTTTTAAAGTTGAAGCAATTGTAAATTGGCCTAAGCCTACTAGTATAACCAAGGTCCGCAGCTTTTTAGGTGCAGTCTAGTATTGGAGGAGATTTATTGCTAATTTCTCTGTTATTGCAACACCTCTGCACACATTGACAAGTGTGAAACAAGTCTTCCAATGGGGAGGAAGACAACAAAAGTCCTTTGAAACATTGAAGGAAAAGATCAGCACTACGCCAGTGTTAGCCTTACCCGATCTCCAACAACCATTCGAGATAAAAATCGATGCCAACAATTATGCCATGGGAGCTGTACTGATGCAAAAAAAGAAGCTGATTTGTTACCATTCTGAGAAGTTTTCTCAAGATGTGATAAACTATCCCACTTATGACAAGGAGCTTTATGCCTTGGTGCAGAATATGAAAAAGTGGAAACACTACCTGATCGACAAGGAGACCATCATCCATACGGATCATTAGCCCTTGCAGTACCTTCAGTCACAAACCAAGTTGCAACAATCTCATCATTTCAGGTGGATGGGTTTTCTTCAACAGTTTCATCTGGTAATATAGCATAAGAAGGGCACTAGCAATAAAGTGGCCGATATGCTATCTCGCCCTCCTATTTCGGCTTCTGTTATTTTGCATTATGCTTCATTGTCTTTTGAGATTTATGTTGAATAATATGCTAACAATGATGAATTTAAGGAGATTTATGCAAAACTAACCCATGGTTCACAGGTGGACAACTATCATTTGTAGGGGAAACTGTTGTATCACCTTGGTAAATTGTGTACTCCCACAAGGGAAAGAGTACATGTAATTTGAGAGGCCCACACCTCTCTTGTGTCTGGACACTTCGATCTCGAAAAGACTTTATGTCATGTACAAATATTTTTGTTAAGAGAATAATTTCGGCAAAATCACATAGAAAACCATTTGTCGATGCGTTTCGAACCAACCAGTGTGGTTCATCGTAGGACAAGTTGTCCTATGATGAACCACACTGGTTGGTTCGAAACGTGTCGACAAATGGTTTTCTATGTGATTTTGCCGAAATTATTCTCTTAACAAGATTATGGATCACAAAAGTCTAAACTCCTTTACAAAGATTTTGTTTTTGGCCTCATATGAAAAAATTATGACTTGCTATGTAAAGGGTTATGTGATGTGTTTTGTTTCAAAGCCCTCTAATAGAAAACTCGGGCTCTACACACCACTCCCTATTCTGAGTCGTCCATGGGAAAGTGTGTCAATGGACTTTGTAGGAGGTTTTCCTTTGTCGAGAAAGAGTCATGACTATTTGTATGTTGTCGTTGACCATTTTAGCAAGATGTGTATTCTTATGCCTTGTAAAAAGTAGATCACTGCAAAGCAGACTGCTTCTCTTTTCTTTCAGCATGTTTGGGTCCATTTTGGATTACCCACATCGATTGTGTCAGATCGGGACTCTCACTTTCTCGGAGAGCTTTGGACTAGCTTGTGGAAGATGATGGACACCAAATTGAAAAGAAGCACGAAATTTTATCCGTAGACTGACGAACAGACAAAGGTTTTCAACCATACCGTGGTACACTTGCTATGAGGCTATTGTGGGAAACATCCCCAGTTGTGGGATGAGCGTCTCCCATATGTACAACATTCCTACAACCGAATAGTGCATTCATCTACGCAGCGTTGACCATTTGAGACATGTTTTGGTTACCTGCCAAAGGACCCTTTTGATATGGTCTTTGGAAGGGAAGATGGCTCTAGTGGACATAATGATAGGGACAAAGCTCAACAGTGCATTCAGTGAATCCAGCTGATTCACCAAGCAATACAAGAGCAGTTGGAGAAAAGTCAAGCCCGTTACAAGGCCTGACATGACACACACCGAGTCGACCACCAATTCCAAGTGGGCGACAAAGTGTGGTTCCACATCAACAAGAACATGATGAAGGGAGAAGGGAAGAAGTTGCGACCCATCCAGTATGGTCCATTCACCATATTGGAGAAGATTGGAAACAATGCCTTTCATCTTTATTTGCTGATACATATGCAGATGTACTCAGTAGTGAATGTAGATAACTTAAAGTTGTATGAGCCACCATTGATCATGGACACAGATGAGGTGGGCACAGTTCCTACAGTTGATTTTTCTCCAGAATATCTCGATGAGTTACCTGAAGACATCATCCTTGACAGAAGCACCAAGACTTCACGATGAGGAGATGTGGAATACCTTCGAGTGGGTTTTAAGGGAATGCACCCCAGCAAGGAAAAATGGTTGGAGAATGAAGGGGTGAGGGAACAATTCCCTCACTTTTCAATTGACTAATGAAAGATTTTGGCAGTCCAAAAGCTCCTCAATGGGGAGGATTGATCCAGGTGGATCTTCAGATACAGTGGCATGGAAAATCTTAGTGGCAGAAAAGCAAGTATACTGACATCAAATCGAAGTACTCATCGCCTTGATTCCAATGGTTTGAACAGCACTCCAATCCGAGTCCGGATGATGAAGTTGTGGTAGAAAGAGTTTGCCTTTATTCTCTGAAAATGAGGCATTTTCCCTAAAAAATGGCTTTAAGCCTTATAAAGGAAAATCACAATTGGAAGGTCCAAAAGGGTGGACTTAAGGAGGTGCTACGGAACCCCCAATCAACGATCTTCGATTAATTGGAATCGGGGGCCTGTGATGTGCGATATTGGAACTGGGCAGAGACAATTTGCGATTGCGATTAGCCGATCAACGATTGGCAGGACCAAGGACCAGGACCCCTGAGCCGCAGTGATGCAATACGCAGATCCGATAGGGCTGATGCGATATGCCGATATCGGCGAGCGGTGATCGGCGATTGACGATCGGTGGTCGGCAGAACCCGCTAACAAGACTATTGCACCAGTGATATGACGATTGCGATATCGGGGTCAGACTCGATGGGTCTATAAGCCTGATTTGATATATTTTGAAGTACGAGACATCATTTTTTCTAGTGTTTTCCGTGTATTATCCGTTTAAATGGAAAAGGGCCAATTTAAGGGTTTTTGTGAGGGGAGGGCGGATTCATCGCTCCTGATTAATCCATCCGTTCGAACAACTTTCCATTATAATCAAACAACCCTTGATTTTGAAGTGGCCTTGTATTATAAAGCCCAATGTATGCAGCAAAACGCAGGAGGGATGATTTTCAGCATGTAGTTCGAGGCAAGAGAGCTTTTAGGTGGCTGATGGTGCATTTTGTCTGATTTGGACAAGTTTTATATTTTTTCAGCCCCTCTCAATGCCATGGACACATTGGTGCTGCCCATTTCTCCATCTGAGGTCTCCATTTCACAACCATTTTCCAGAATGGAGGTATAAGCCTCTTTTTATGTAATTGGTGATTGTAATTCTCTTCTTTTCATGCCATTTAATATATGAAGGCCTCCCCATTGATCGAGCAGGGCCTGAAGACATAGTCCGAGTTGGATGAACTCCGTTATCAATTCTTGTTGTCTTATTTTTGTGCCTTTATGTGTTCCTTCTTCTTTTCTTGTGTGCACATTAGATTTCGGTGTTAAGATGCAATTTCTACATGTGATTATTTCCATACATCTATAAGCAAAAGATCCTTGGATCGTTATGGTTTATCAACTGTCGTAAAGTGTTATGCTCCAGCAGTTTTCCTTGATTTCTGTGCTTTCAGTTAACATTCAACTCATTAATGTCTAATCACTTCTACATGAGTATTTAGTTTATGGTCCTTTCAGATCAAACCTATAATCAATTCCATGGATTACATGGTCCACATATGTCTTCTTAATCCCATAATATGGATAAATTTAATTCCCAAACACCACATCACTTTTTAAAGTGATTTACTAATCTAATTAAATCTTTTTACCAATTATATATATAGAGCTTAAACTTCTATTCACAAATCAAGAAAAAATGACAAAACGTGAGAATGTTTGACTTGGTCTGCCGCTAGAGAAGCTAAACTAGATATAAAATTGAATTAATCATATAAAATAGTTACTAATGTTTATTAGACTGACTAGTAACAACTAAATCAATGCCATGAAGGAAAAAATAAAATTGCAAACTAGAGATTGAAACCATAAAGTCATAACACTAAATATAAAGAGGATAATCATTTGGACTCATCAGAGTCCATAGCTTCAATTGAAAAAGGTTCCATGTTGCTTCCAGGAGAGCAAATTGAGTCAGGGGGTGTGCCAAGGTGAGTTTCCACACGACTGAGTCTTCTCTCCAATGACTACAAAGTAAGCTACATGCCATCCAACACTAATAGAAGCTCCTCTTTAGCTTCATTTCTATCCAATAATACTTTCTAAATAAGAGCTTAAGGTGTTAATATATATATATATATATATATA
>APFE030138295.1:6294-28028 GCA_000404065.3 Pinus taeda | reverse complement strand
ATTGGGATGACAAATTTCCCACATAGAGAAACTCAATGGTCATGACAATGATTCCTCTCGCATCATTCACACTCATTGCATGTTCTATATGTCTATTTATGCCTTCAACCTTATGATTTGTAAGTAACTTGTGCTTCTTTTTCCACCTCCACATTCATTGCCATTCATGCTGCCCATTTCTTTCCATGGACACTAAGAGTGGTCATGATTCTTCTACGCCTCTGTATTTCTTCAGCTCTCTAGCTTGCAGTCCCTACTACACTATGTGTGTCCAATATAGTTCCATTGATTCAGATAAATGGTTAGGAGGGAGCAACTATGAAACCCCTATAGTGGCATCCATGGAAATATTTAGGCTCTGAAGCTTGTTGAAGGGAATATACTTCTACTTTCGTATTCAAGGAAAAGTTCCCCATGAAGGTTCAACATAAATTGCATTATTTTGTAGTGTATGAAGCTATTGAGAGTGGTCGTATATGATATTTGGAAGTGTTAACTGATATCACAGATTTGGTTCCTGATTCGGGGACATACTTGTGGCAAGTAGAGCCAATATCGTTTGGGAATTGATTTCTATTGGAGAATGAAGATGCTACTAGGTGGGGTAAACATGGAAACAGAGATGCAAAGGAATAAATATTGCTGATACTACATAAGGTGGTGCTCCACCAGAAGGAAATGGGAGTAGTTGATTGAATCCCATGTTGCTCATACTCCAGGTCCAAGTGGTTATAGCTAGGAGAATACCAACCCCATTGAGGTGGGAAACTCCACTTCTACCTAGTTTCACTAAGACTTTTGTTTCTCTGTTTGTTTAGTTTTCTTGTTCAATTAGGAATTTGAATGCTTTCTTGTGTAGAATAACATACAATCAATCTACATCTTCTTATATGCATAAAACCTTATATACTTGGGTTCCTATAGAATACTCTCCATTTTTGAAGACTTGGTGTAGATATATAAATTATTTTTGGACTTGTTCATTTTTATTTTGTAAGTGGTATGGCCTCCGAGGTAATAGGCCACCAATAGGCAAGGTTTTGGGGTAGATGTAACTTTATTTATATAATAGAAAATTTGTTTACAAAATAAAATAAAATTAAATTAAAAATTTTATTTGTCCTATATCATTTTTGACATTTATATTGACAATTTTGAGGCATGCTTTGAAAAGTAAGCTGCACTAACATTAATTTAATTTAAATAGCCACCAACCTTCTTCTTGAAGCTCAAATAATATATTTTATGAATGTCCTTAATAAACTAAAAATCATTAAAACTAAAAATCATTAAATATATATGTTCCAACTTTATATGTCAGTGAATAATCTAATAAGATAAAAGTTATGAATGACAAAGTCACTAACTTCTTTTTCCGTCCCGTAACAACCACTGAGATGAAGTTAACTATTACGGGTGTATAAGAGTTTATTTTCATCACATGCCACTTAGAACTATGAGATTAAGAAAATGATGGATGCACTTGTGACTTTTATAATATTATATGGTTTTGAAAATTGTTAGTTTGACATTTCTACTAAAACCTTGAAGAATGTTGAATGATATTTTTTTTTTCTCATAGTTGATAATATTAAATTTCAAAAGAATATACCACATCTAATTCTCTTTGGAGGATGGGTTTTCACCAATTGAGAGTAAAGTTATGTTTATGTAGTTACACCGTAAGGCGTTCCCTCTGAAATAAACTTTGCTTTGCCAACATGTTACTACTTTGCACCATTAGATGATATGTTAGATGATTGAGCCATGTTGAGTCGTTCAATTATGCTGAGGTAGTTGCAACTCCCTAACCGCCTGACCAATGCAAATTTGATCCTCCATAACAGTTTTGGCTTTGCTTATTGTTTCGGCTTCGCGGGGTTGGGAAACACTATGAGCTCTCTATCATAGTACTTGGACTGTAGTTCTGTCCCACCTTCCCACTCCTACACTGTTTAATGATTAGCTTCTATTGCTTATGAATCTTGGCGTTGATTTCCATTTCTAACTCTGAATTCTTTCTTGACAGGTAATTCGAATTGGGTATGGGATGTTACACCATACTAATTCCCTGAATTCTTTTCAAAAGATGGAGAAATGTCCACAAGGTGTCGAGTGGTGTTGACTTCATGGGCAGCAAAGCATTGTACTAATTCCATAAATGGCTTTCAAAAATGCAGAAATCTCCACAATGTCCGAGAGATGGATATAAAAAAATATTGTGCCTCCTGGGATTGACGTAATGGACAACAATACTATGTGCAGTGACGCCGAGGGCTATGCAACAAGTAGTCAATAAAACCACTAAATTGCAAATCAATTTTACAGACATATTCTTCAACCAATGGCAATTTTGGCTTCGCTTTTGGTTTCGGCTTCACGTCATCAATTGAAGGTTGGGAAACACTATGAGCTCTCTATCACAGTACTTCGACTACATTTTTGTCCCATATTCCCACTCCTGTACTGTTTAATGATTAGCTTTTGTTGCTTATGAATCTCGGTGCTGATTTCCATTTCTGACTATGATTTCTTTCTTGACAACTAATTCGAATTGGGTATGGGATGTTACACCATACTAATTCCCTGAATGCTTCTCAAAAGATGTAGAAATGTCCACAAGGTGTCAGGCGGTGTTGATTTCATGGGCAGCAAAGCGATGTACTAATTCGATAAATGGCTTTCAAAAATGTAGAAATCTCCACAATGTTCGAGAGATGGATAAAAAAAAATACTGCGCCTGCTGTGATTGACTTAATGGACAACAATACTATGTGCATGGACGCCGATGGCTATGCAACAAGTAATCAATAAAACCGTTGAATTGCGAATCAATTTTACAGAAATATTCTTCAACCAATGGCTCTTACCAGGCCTCTCTAAGTCGCAATTTGCCTAGATTTAATTCACAGAGGCATAAATTCCATTCGCATAGAGCCTCTACTGCCAATCTCACTGTTGGATCTAGGCGATGACCATCTCATCTCCGTGATAGAAAATGCCAACAATGGTTGAATAGTGGCCACTGGGAGTGTTTTTCTGGACAAGGAATTCCTCAGAACCTACAGTAAAGTGGGTCAATATGTTGTGGATTCATCTGTCAGAGGTTCAGGATAGTGGCCACTGGGAGCATTTTTCTGGGGACAAAATTCCTCAGAACTTGGTGGTAAAGTTGGTCACATTGAATGTGGGAGTGGGGTTTCAGATTGGATTTGGAGGGCTCCCTCAAATCAATCTGGCTTTTCTGAATCTGTCGCATTTGAAAGCCTAGGGGCACACCATTTGACTCTAATAAATTATTTTCAAACTCTTCGCATTCAATCACTCTAACTATAGTTTAATGGATTTACTTTCATTGACATAGCTCCATTCCTGTAAATTGAATTGTAGTGTCTTTTTTTGTCTTATTTTCTTTGTTTAAAATTGAATTGCAACATTTTTGTGTCTTATTTTCTTTGTTTTTTAAACTAAATCCTAGATCCTCTGCATCCATGGTGACACGACAGAGGGATCACAAAATCGAGAGAAATAGGGAAAATAAAACCTCGTTACGGTGCAAATATCACCTCTATGGATTCATCTATCAGAGGTAAGCATTTTATTGAATGATTATGCTAAGCTTGCAAGGTGTTATAAAATTATTGTTGATTGCACCATGGAGAATAAGGGAATTTTATCAGAAATGCATATGCCTATTTTTCTTCATGATAAGAATGTTTAGATTGCCTTGTATTTCCATTGAATTTCTTTATTTTCTTGTATGATAGTTTATTGGTTCTCTTATTTTAGCTCTCAATCAATTTTAAATTTTAAACATGGTTCTCTGGTTTTAGGTCGCAGATTATGTGATAAAAATGTGCTAATCATTTTCATTGTACTTATATTTTTTTCAAGTTGTAAGTATTTAATACTAGCAAGCAATTGAATTTGCAACAAAAACGATCAAGAATAGCGGTTTTGTGAAAATTATTTATTATTTTTATTAGATTATTTTACAGAAAGTATGGCCAACAATTATCTTATAGAAAGTATTCCCAACAATTATCTTATTGTTTCACAGTTCAATCAAATTTGACATCATTAAGGAAACTCTATTTTTTACTATGAATAGCATTGATACATACATCTCTAATTTTTGTAGCCTTTAGTAATCACGCACACATGTAGTAATAGGTCACATTTTTGGAGTTGATTGGGTTTATCTTTTATGTTTTTGGTTATGTTTTTTTGTTGGAATTTTGGAATCAACTGAGTGGACTTTTTGTCCCTTATTTCGCTCTCTTTTAATAGACTTCTCTGGACCCTTTCTGAGGCTACATGCACAAGTCCTAGAGGTCATATTTGGCCTGATTCCTTGCAAGGGTTTGGCCTTCAAAGAATACAATATAAGGTCTGAATTCATCCTTCTTCACAAAGATTTCTATGGAAAGTTAAGGCATCCATTTAACATTCTATTTCGGTCCTTTTTGAAGTCAATTCGAATTTCAGGGTTGAGGTAGAATGGGCTTATCTTTAAGCGAGTTCGTGCCTCCCTCTAAGGAATATTATTGGCGATCTTTTGAAGATACTTATCACCTACATTTCAGCCTTGAGGAAGTTTCTTATTCACACAAATTCAGGGTTATTTTTGTGTGGTTAACCTGCACTATTTTGAGGGTAATTGAATGATGTTTGGAGCATAATATGTGGATTGATTTTGAATTCAACATTCTATCTACACGCATGTGTCTCAAGCTCATCCTACTGTCAACTCATTGACATTGCCAGAGCTTCGTCTCCAATGTTCTTCAGGGTAACACATATCCAATGCAAACAACATGATCTCATGTAAGTTTTTTCACTATGTGTAGTCCTTTCAAAACCATCACTGCTTTGGCATGTTTCTTTGTTTCTCTTCCTATGCTCCATGCGAAAGCTACACCCCTCCAGTCACCTGGGTCAAAAATTAAGAGGGAAAGATTGCTTTTGAAGAGCCTGCCCAATCCAATAAGTCCGAGTCCTTTAACCAATCTCTCCTTTTATCCAAGTATAATGTTGATTTGTCTCTCTGACATGCCTTCTGAGGATAGAAGATCAGTGGTAGGAATTTACCAGAGTATGAAGAGAAAGCAAGAAAACAAGGGGGGCCAAAAGGATCTGGAATGTATGGATAAGATCAATATCTCTTTAATTAGTTTTCGGGTTGTAGTTTCAAGTTATCCTTATTAATGTTTGGTAAGATTGACTCATTTTCACTCATTGTGTGTATCAGATCAATTGGTGGGATTGTTACTAAAACAATAGTTGAAGTTGTCATAACTGAGCATGCCATTGCACCTCTTATTGCAAATTCATGGAAGGGTGTTGCTCAAATTTCCCTGTTAGGATTATTGACAAGAGAGAATGTTCAATGGTGGCAGACATTGTGAGTTCTAAATATGTGCACAAGCCACTTGGCTGTCCATTTGTTCAAACCATCTTCTTGGTTTCTGATTTGATTTGGTCAATCCATTATTGTATCTGCATCATCTCAGAGCTCTTCTCATGAGTATATTCATCAACAAGATCTTATTTACCTTCTACAAATATCAGGTGCAAAAGTTAACTTGCTTGAAGTGAGACAAGTATCATATGAAGTGATTGAATATCTGGTACTCCAGAGCAAGCCCATTCAACTTAGGGTCTGCTTCATGCATTTATTCTAAATAACTAGTCATCGCGTGGTTCATGTTCTGGATAAGTACTTGTATGGTAAGATTTTTATATGTATAATTCTATGTAGTTAGCTGCTGCAAGAAATTTGAAACTAGTTTGGTAGCTTATATTTGAATTAGTTACTCTTATTTGGTGGTGGTTTTGAATACAAAATAAACATCACTCTGTTCCTCATGTAAGAGGGTACTTATTTAGAATGTTGAATGTAACATATGCAATCTACCTGTATGCCCTAACAACAATGTGCATGCACTATTCAATACGACATGGATCCTAGCGCTTAGTAATGAATGGAACAAGGACTACTACGTGACTCTTGGACATTTCCATTTATGTTGTGAATTTTATTTTCTCAAGAGTTCATAGGTGAAAAAGTTAACTTACTTGAAGTGAGACCACGATCGTATGAATTGATTGAATATCTGGTACTCTAGAGCAAACCCATTCAGCTCAGCGTCTGCGTCATGCATTTATTCTAAATAACCAGTCATTGCATGGTTCATATTCTAGATAAGTACTTGTACGGTAAGCTTTTTATATGTATAATTTTATGTAGTTAGATGTTGCAAGAAATTTCAAACTAGTTTTGTAGCTTATATCTAAATTAGTTACTCTTATTTGGTGGTAGTTTTGAACATAAAATAAACAACACTCTGTTCCTCATGTAAGAGGGTACTTATTTAGAATGTCGAATGTAAAATATGCAATCTACATGTATGCCCTAACAACAATGTGCATGCATTATTCAGTACATGGATCCTAGCCCTTAGTAATGAATGGAGAAAGGACTACTATGCGAAGCTTGGACATTGCCATTTATGCCGTGAATTTTCTTTTCTCAAGAGTTCATAAATGAAATGCTCTAAAATTTTCATGTTCAGAGTTATCCTTTCCTTTTTCAGTTAAAATGATATCCAATTTTTTAGCAAAATTTTGCTCTGTCCTAATTTGGAAATAAAAAGTTCATATTTTGATTATTCTTTTGTTATCATTCACAGGATTTTGTTTCAAATAATTCAATCTTTTGTGAGGTTTTTTGATGGCCATGGTCCTTATGGTCATCTTGTTGTTCGCAGGGTCAGAGGTTCATTACCAGTGTAACTGCATTCTTTTTGGAAATCTTTCAAGGATAAAGCAAACAACATCAATGCTACTGATACATACAATAATAAAAAAAAGGCCAAAATGCCCAAAATGACTTAGGTGGTGATGGCCAAGTCAGTTCAACAAAGGAATCCAGTCTTTTTCTGCCTGGAAAGACACCTACCTGAAAGCGTACAAAGTAAAGTGATTGATAAAGAATTGAGGTCTCATCTGACTATAGACTGCTTTTGCAGTGGAAGCACTGCAGTTGCAGTTGTTAAACAGGTAATCTCTAATTAGTCGATATATTTTATATCTATGCGTTATGAATGAAAGTTCCTTTCTTTCTATTTTGTCCTGTTTTCTGTTGTTTAACTTGAAACAAGATATAATCTATAGATGTTCCTTTTGCTAATGTAAAACTACATGCCTTCTGTTTTAGATTTATAAGCAAAGTATGGTACATTTTCAAGGCCCAAAAAATTAACATCTGAAAACTACTCAAAGACCACAAACATGACATATCAAAAGATAACTAGATCTAATAATTCAGTAACATGAATATAGTGGACAACCCACAGTAGGTTGAAAAAACAGTTAATATTTTCTTATCCACACAATAAAAAAGTTACACTGCGTAGTTTGAAACAACAGTCAATATTTTCTTATCCACACAATAGAAAAGTTACATCGCTGTCATGAAGGGATTACAATGGCTTCTCAAAACCTTGAGGGACCCTCTTCCTAGATTCACTCTACTCATTCTAGCTATATATAAGCCTAACTACAATGCTCTCCCAACTTGACTTGATAAGAAAGGAAACAAAAATTACAAAAATATCTCTCTATCAAAGGAATCATTAGCCAATATAACAAATAATAATTCCTCAAGAGATGTTCCGTACTTAGCATATGAATATTCCATCATAAATGGCTCATAATGTGAGAGGTATCGGTCACAACTTTCATATAATATGTCATAAACTTACATTGGTTAGAAATAGAAGATGGCAAGCATCTATATGGAAGGAATTTTCATAGATCTATAAGTCGTCCTGCAAATCTTCAAAAATCATCTGCCCCTCCTCTTGAAAACTCATCTGCCCCTTTTTTTAGGAGAACAACTCTGAGCAACCAAACACTGACATTCTGTCTTCACAAGGAAGGTGTTCTCTACCAAGCCTAGCTTCTCTCTCAGAATCTTAACATCCCCTTTGCAAAGGGTTTCATTAGAATGACAACAACCCGCATTTAAAGCATTTCTCCACCCCTCTCCTAATTAGAAATACAATTTTGGGTTCTCTACTAATTTTCTCTGCCCCCATTTAGTCTAACAATGGACATAAAGCATGCATATTTATACCTGTGTGTTGGAAATACCATTTTATACTTTAATGTTTGTTATTTTTGTTTTACTATTATTACTTGAATTTATTCTTAACAAGTGTTTGTGTTTCTTTTGGTTTTAGTGAAAGTATGGGCTCCAATGTTGGCTCTCTTATTATGGAGTATAATTTATCTTTGAGAATTTTTCAATTATTAAATTAGGTTAGTCAATTTCTTAAAATATTAAATTTATTTCAAAAAGTTTTTGTTACTTTATAGACAAGGCGTAGATGACCACTAAATTTTAATAATTTGTTATTTTTGTGAGGATATGAAGGACATGAAGAATATACAGGCATGCCATGATAGATGAAATATCTACATGTCATCACAGAAGATGTCAATTTATTTTGTTATTATGTCCTAAAATTAACTAACATTCATTTATTTTTTATCGTTATTATGTAATTATTCAAAAGCATCATAATAATTAAAATTATTCTTTTGTTTGAAGGGGATAAAAGCCCTTTCTCTTTGCTCTTGAGGAAGGACCATGACTATCCTCAAAGTTTTGTGTCCATCTCTCCACCTTACTTTTTCATTTTATTTTGTTTATTCATTTTAGAACTAGACACTTTTAGTTTAATAGATTGTAGAATTAGAAGTATCAAATCATACATCAATATAGATTATAACATGTTAATTGGAATTTTGAAATCTTAAATGAACTTGAAATTGTGTATATGCATTTGATTTAACCAATATAATATATTTTCCAACCATGGTTTTTGTGATAATTTCACATTTTTTGTATGTATGTTTATTAGTTCAATTTTTGTATGATCAAGGTGTATGTCTTTATTGTATACATTTATTGGGGTGTGGTAATTGCTAAATTTTTATATGCATATTGATTGGTTAAATTTTTGTGTGATCAAGTTGCATGTTTTTATTGCTTGCATTAATTGTTGTGTATTTTCACTACTTTTTGTTCATGAATTTAAATGCATAATTCCATGTAATGATTGTTGTTTGAGATTCATTTATATGATTGTGTGGTTACTCAATGTGTGACATTTTGAAATGTGTGATAATATCCAAGGGTAGTCCTTTGACCATAGCTTATATACAAAGGTTGCAAAGCTTCTATATCTTAAATGGATAAACAAGATTTGTTAGACCTGTGGATTTTAATATATGAAACCATTTATACTTATGTTACCTAAATAATTGGCTCTCTTATGCAGAAATGTTCTTGGATCATATGCCCATTTCATATGGAATGCAGACATTGATGAAGCAGATCAAGATGCCTCTTAGCAGCAGAAAATGGCACCCCTAACCTATCATGGAACTGCGACTATTGCAGCTAGCTGATCAAATCAGGGTCCTAATTGCAATTTTGTTTCAATGAACATAACCATGATTCTTGTCATGCTACTCTGATTTTTCCAGTATCAGTGTTGTAGATAAAAGTTTTGGTAGCAAAAAATCATCTCTCTATACATAAATGGGATGCCTAAATGATCTTAGCATGCATCATTTGAACAAAATATTGCAGCTAGAAGACTCTTGTATGTAATATGTCTTAGTCCTATTCAAAGTTGTAAAGTGTGTTTTCTAATGATCTCCTTGGTACTAGTGGTAATGCTTCTGAGGACAAGGGTAGTCCTTTGACAAACTACGAGATGGGGCAAATGGATGGAGAAAAAATTATGGGAATTGAATAAAATCAGGTGGTCAACTAAAGAAGAATGAGGTAATGATTATGAGGACAAGGGCAGTCCTTTGACAGACTACAAGATGGGGCAAATGAATGGAGAAAAAATTATGGGAATTGAATAAAATCAAGTGGTCAACTGAGGAAGAATAGGAAGAATGGGGTTCATCTGAGGATGGGAATGCTCTTTTTGATGGCAGGTCACATCCATTGCCGCAATTTGGATTTAACAAACACCCATTCTTGGATTTCGTGTTTCTTGGCTCTATGATGAAAATATTGAAGGGAAAATACATGTTAATCTGTTACTTGTGCTCTTTGATGGAAGTTTTGTAATGAATGACTGAAAAATACATGGTGAGAGAAAAACACATACTATGCTAATTGAGGAATGTTTTTCACTTGTCGAACTTATAGTATTGAATTTAACACACTAACACTTTACAACAATGAACTAACAATATTCATGATGAAAATAGCAATATGGAAGATTTATCTGCATAATTGAAAAGGCAATGTGGGAGATTCCAATCACGTTCCAAGGATTTTTTTAAAATGTGGATGTGACAAAGGGTTGTTGTGGAAGGTGTTGTTTGTATATGGGAAATTTCTTGATCATTGTGTATAATCCTAATGTTGATAGATATGTCTACTAAGTGATTCCAGTTAATGGGGCATTGATTTGAGCGTTCAATATATTTTTATTCTTTATCAAAGTATTCTTTTGTTGTATTTGTGTTCTTCAATTTACGCCTTACGGCGTTTCCTTTGCAACATCTGGTGCAAATGCTAGTTAAAATGTAATGAAAAAATAATTGACATGAAGCACAAGAGCATCACTATCATTGGCATAAGGATGTTTATTTTTTTGAATAAGAAGTCAATTTTCAAAATATTTGTTAAACACACATGGGAGCAAGAATAATCTGAATGATAAATCATGAGAGTATTGATTTTATTAACAAGAGATATACATTTATAGTACAATATGTGACTGTTGGGTTTCACATTCCAAGGTCTCTTGGACTCCTTTTGTCCATTCGGCTTCCACACTAACCCATTGAGGATTAGGTGTCCAACATTCCCCCCCTTAATCTGAAGGTTTATGTATGAGTCCAAGAAGAGAGTTGTAATACAAAATGTGCAAAAATGCATGGCATCACTAGGCTGAATGTGCTCTCTGAAATGTTGGTATAAAGGGCAGTGGTTTAAGGATGACCACCAACACTGGAACGCTTAGTGCAGTTCCTGGAACTCTTCCAAAACTGGCAAGAAGATGAAGTCTTCTGCTAGAGGAAGTGCTCTATTGTTTTGAAGAGGAAACCTTCAACCATGAAAGGGAGGTCTCACCCCGCATAAAGGAAGAAATTTCAACCTGAAAAGGGGAAGTCTCAACCTATGAATGGTTTAAGGATGAACCAACAACTCTGGAATGCTAATGAAATTCCTGAACTCTTCCCAAATCTGGCAAGAAAGATGAAGTCTTTTGCTAGAGGAAGTGTCCTCAATTTCGTTCTTGGAATCCTTCCAAAACTGCAAGAAGCTGAAGTCTTCTGCTAGAGGAAGTGTCCCAGATTAACCACTGAAGGCATGTTCATGGGCATCTTTTTGTCTTTGGCTACAACTCTGAAACTGGTGTGGCAGGTTGTGGCTCAGGCTCGCTTGATGTGACTTTGAAGCTTTAGATGACCATCATTTCCCTCTGCCCTTCAGATACAAGGTGAGATGATGGAGAAAACTCAACTGCAAGACTGTTCAATACTTTGGAACAAGTTCTGACATGTGTTTGGAATATCTTCTTGGCTGTTGATGACCATTTCCAAGAAGCGATCCATCCAAGATGAATCTTTGTTCTTGCAGGACGTTTGTTTCTGAAGCATCTATTTGAAGAATGACTGGTTTTATGACAGTGCTTACATGGATGAACATCAAAACAATGATCTTTCAAATGGCCAACTTGGTCACAATGTTGGCATTTCACAATTTGTTGTTGTTGTTGTTGTTGTGGAAGAGAGGCAGAGTTTGGAACAATTGGAGGTGAACTGTCATAAGGAGCAAGTGAACTGCCATGAATGAATCCAACACTCTGAAACTGAATGGGCTTGGCGTAGTCTGGAATATGAAAGGACAAGTCCTTGTCATATCCAAGACTAGTTCCGTGCTTGTTGTGGACAAGCTGTTCCCAAGGTCTGATGATGGGCTTGGGAAGTACAGACTGAGTTTTTGCATCTGCATGTACAACTGCTGCTTTATTGGGTATTAAATCTGAACCAACTGTAACATTATTGTCTCGCTGTTTATGGGAGTCTGTTTCAATCTTCTAAACATAAACAGGTTCAGAATGATGACTCCACTGCTGTAATTCTTCCTGCTATAGCTTTGTCTCAAGCTGCAAGAACTCAATATTCTCATGTGCATTTTAGAGACAAATTTTAATATCCGAAAGAGAGGTTTTGTTGATCTTAACCATCTCATTAACAGTGGAAAGTATTAAATTATTCAGTAGTTTCAATACATCATCTATTATATCCATTTCAGACCAATATAATCAGAGAAGTGATGTTGTCTTCAGCTACAAATTGGTCTATAGAATGATAAATAATTGCAACTATTAGATGAGTAGCAGCATACCAATATCACCAAGTCGTTGTAGCAGACAACACAATACCAATTTCAATGTAGCAAATGACTAATGTGCAACAGCAAGCACCAAAATAAGATTTTACTCATGACCAGCATTATGATCTGACAATACACTCGACAAAACGTTTCTCCATAAAAGATTACAATCAGCCCACCAAACTCTTTATGCAGCAGTCGAAGCAAGGAATTAATGCACTATAATGAGTTTTAAATACAATGCCACACTGGGGCAGTAGCAATTGCAAACTCGCTTGAATCCTTTAAATACTCCTTCACTTTCTCGGTCAGTGGAAAAGAATAGTCAAGTTCAATAGTGACTGTAACCATTCATGATAACATGTGGAACAACTACTATTGTGGGATTACAGATTCCCAGAGAAAGAATTGTACATAATCTCATAATCTTATGTGGAACAATGCACATATATAAACCAAGTCAACATTGCAATTTACAAGGGTTTCATAGTATAAATTCACCAACCGCTGATATGACTACCAACTAAAGACACTTGACTCATTACTCAATGCACATACCAGAAAATAAATTTGTCTTGTGGCAATGATATTAAAATTTCTCGATCGCTTTGCCTTCAGTATAAGATGAGAAAAGCCACTAAAAGTTAACACACTCACTGCCCTTAGTCGAGGTGCGGAAATGAGGCCCCTAACAACCTCAAATAGAATACGACAACCTCAAACAGAATATGACAACGAGCCATTGATGTTTTTGGAAGAAGAACTCATGGGGAAAATAGTGTGCCCAATCACTAGCCAAACGAAGGATCCTATAAACAAGTTTTGACAACATTTTCTGGAGGTGTCAGCAAATGGTTCCTTGGTTGGAGAAGAAATCAAAACTCAAACGCAGAGAGCTTGTCAGCTATGGAGGAATGATTCGACCGGCTTCAGCGCATACACCAAACAACAAGGGATTTTGTTTATGATGGGGATTGTTGCAGCGGGAGTCACCCAGATATTGAAAACGAAACTGTAATTGAAGCCGTGTTTCTTTTTTTTTGTTTCTGAGAGAGATGTCGATAATTGTAGGGCCTTCGATATATTTTTGAGAATGTTCTGCAGTTCGATTTTTTTGTAAATCAAGAGAACGAGCTTCAATAAATTGTTGATGTTTTGGCAGGAACTTTAGACTCACTATCGTTTGCAAAACCCTTTTCCCCTTTGATAAAGTATAGTCAGCAAGCATGGAAGACCATGTTCGTGTTGTTGTTGATGGAGGCACAAGTTCTGAGACGCCTGTATGAGACTATGTATGTGTTCAATTATAGTTCTTCTACCCGGATGCACATTTTAGGGTATCTCCGTGGATTCTTTTTCTACCTGGCAGCATCCTTATCAATGTGTAGCAGATAGAGACGATGCAGAGCGAGGTTCAACAACTCCTTCCTTGGCTACAAGCAAGGGTGAATTGCTGTTAAGGAGAAGATAATTAAGTGGATCCAATCCTACTGCTTAGCCTCAACAACCACGCTCTTCGCCGCAATTAGGTAGATCTCTTCCTTCGAGGAGTTCCGACTGAATCTGTTCCTCTAAATGTGTTGCATCTTCCCCGGACAATATTTTTTAAAATACACGATTGTAGAATGGAGAATGTGTTACGCCTCAAACTAAACTGATTATTGATACGTATGCAAATCATAGAGCACTCAATGATGGATGATTGAATGAGAATACATATGTAATCAACACATTTATGTACACCTGTTTTCGAATATGTGAAAAGGCGAATGTGGGCTGCTTTGGCTTCCTCTGGGCTCCAGGTTTCTTCAAAACAGGAGTAGCATTCTCCACTGGAGCAGCATTCTGTAAATACTTATGGAAGGGAGCAGCGTTTAAATCAGTGGAGCAATGTTCTTCATAATCGCTGCTAATCTCACATGCACTTCTAAATTGCTAAACAGCTCGAAATATTTTTTATGTAAAACATTTCTAGGTAGGAAAATTTTACTGCAATTCACTGCAACATCGATGGTTCTTGGGGCCACAGAGCAAGAGAATCGTCAGTAGTAGTAGTGTTTCACACCATTCACTCAGTAAACTCTCACAGCAGCACACCCACAAGGCATTCAATGGAGGTTCAGAATGTTTTCAGAGCTGAGGCATTGTAGAAATGGTGCAGAATGAATTATGACAAACAGAGCGTAGAATGGTGCAGAATCAGTTATGGCAGGGTAGGAGTTACAAATATATGAGTGTTGCGTATAGAGCCTTTCAAGAACTAGAAGTTTAGCAACGTATGGGAGAGAGCATCGTTTTGCATGCAGGTGGAGCAGTTACAGGAGCAGCGTAGCAGAAGGAACAGGCCAGTGGAATAATAATGAGTCGCAGGGGAATAATGATTCAGAGCTGCCAAGATTCTCTATTGGTTAGTGGGCACAGAGAATGCAGCTAAAATATGGCTGATAGCATTTCAAAATAGAGAATTTAAGTCGCAGAGGGCCAGGACTGCTCACAATAGAGGAATGGCAGTGCTGATAGAGGTAACATCCTCTATTCTAAGAAATGCTCAGAAAAGTATAATCAAGAGGAGAGCATTGGTTTACAAAGGCCACAGAAACAGGGGGCTCACACTTGAGTAGGGCAGGAGATCGCCTGCTCTGATACCATGTTAAACACACATGGGAGCAAGAATAATCTGAATGATAAATCATGATTTTACGGCTTTTATTAACAGAGATATACATTTATAGTACAATATGTGACCGTTGGGTTTCACATCCCAAGGTCTCTTGGACTCCTTTTGTCCATTCGGCTTCCACACTGACCCATTGAGGATTAGGTGTCCAACAATATTAATAGCATTAAATGTACCTGAATAATTAAACTAAAATAAAAAAATATGATAGAACCCACAAATAAATAATAAAAATAAGATAATGCCTTATAAGCACTTCATTATAAAATAAAATTATATTTAATAAAACCAAAAACCTTTCGAAAGGAAAGAATATGTAATCTTTATAATATTAAAAAATGGAAAATGAAATGTAGTTTTCTTTATAATTCAATATTTATATATATTAGTGTTGCCTACAGATGAAAGGGGCTGAGGAGTTTAAAAATTTCATGAATAAAAAATTGTTTGGATAGTTCTAATTTGATATGCTTGGAATATTCTTCATTTATATCAAAATCCAACATATTAGATTAAAAGTTTAAGAAATGAAAAGTCGCAATTTTAAGTTTCAAAAAAAAGGATAGCGTATTAAATTAAATTAGTATATCTTTTACCACCTATTAAGAAAATGCTTATATTCTCTCCCCATGACACTTCTAATTCCTCATGGCACCTCACCTCATTAATGAACTAAAAATGTAATTAGATTGTTATTTAACACTGAATTAAAAATAGAATCAAAATGTCTATGATTTTGTTTTAATCTACAATTAAAGAATTGTTTCGATGGACAATGAAAGAATCTTTCTGAAAGATCAAGTGTCACAGTGAGGATTTCAACACATCTTTCTCTGTTTTATGATTGCAGATTTCTAGGTATCAGTTCATCGTTTTATGATTGCAGATTTTGTATTAGGCTGTGGAAAATTTATCTTGTAGGTAAACCAAACACAATCACCCACATTATTGATTGTGTTTTCTATTTCTCAAATGGAAGTTAATAAAAAAAATTTGATTGCAGAGTTGTGATTTGTATGATATTTCTTCCGATAATGGGGCATTTATGACTCAGAAGAGATATTCTCTATTGAACGACATAGGCTTAGCTTTCCTGCATTGTACGTAGACAACGAATGGATTTAATATTTTTGGACAGGGCATGGGCACCACAATATTGTGTGCTTACACTTACATAACATACATACATTATTATCCCCGAAAGGATGGGGTGTCATATCAAGCCATGCAGTTATAGGATTGTTATAGGATTGTCGATTGGCAATGGCTCATGGACCATTTTTACAAAAGGATATCCGGATGGGAATTTAGATGTCTGTTAGTGGGAGGTCATGTCATCCTTACCTAAACTATTCTCACACAGCTGGGGGTATATTGGGCTCTCTTCTTTCATATCCCTATCACCATTATTAACAGTCTTAATCAAATCATGGAAAATTTCATATGCGGGGAGAGTAATGGTCAAAATTAATTTTATTTGGTTAAGATTTCCCGCATTACCTTTCCAAATCCCATGGATGGATGGGGGATAATGAATATTCGATGATTTGGATAGTATTTACTGATTGAATCTTTATGGAGGGGTATATTTGGGGCTGGTACTTGGACGAGAGTGATCAGACAAAAATATCTAAAGGAACAAGATTTTCTGTTTTGGTGACGGAAAGGCACAATTGGTTCCCTGAATGGATTGACAATCTGGCTTAGCTTCCATAAGGTTGGTAAAATTTTTCTACAACAACTTGCTTGGTCTATGGGGTCAAGCCACAAAATCCTCATTGGCGTAGACCATATTCTAGGCGTTGGTATTGGATGCAACATCTCTATGGCGCTCATACATTATTTAAATGGACGAGTGGAAAAGCGCACATGAGATGGGACTAGTGGGACAAATGGAGCTGGCGTGGAATTGAATTGTTGTTGGCATGAAATTCCTCGGTATATGTCGGAAGGTACAATATGACAATCTTGTATGGACATGGAAGATGAAGGCGGGGAATATCATAGTTGTTGATATTTATAATATCCTTTATGGTAGGGAGGCTTGGCATGGGGCAAATATTGTATTATACACACTATGGAGGACCAAAATTCCTATCAAAGTTATCATATTCTCCTAGCTGGTCTATGAAAAGAAAAATCTCACTTGGGAAAATCTGCAAAAGCGACAGTGGCATGGTCCTAGCATATGTACAATTGGTAAAATGGACGTGGAAAATAACAATCATATGTTTCTCAAGTGCCATCGCACGGTTTAGGTATGGAAAAAATTGTCATCTCTTATTGGTTTTCCTTATATTCAGTATGAATGCATTGTGGACTGTATGACGTGGTAGAGTACACAAAAGACAACATGAAGGATCATTCCACTTTTTATATTCTGGGCTATATGGAAGTGGCGGAACAAGTACATTTTTTAGAATTCCACTAATGACTTCATATTGGTATATGAGCGTACAGTATCTAATCTCTTTATGATAACTTCTCTTGACTCATGCAACAAAAAAATACAACACAAGTGAACTGAGCCACTACTGGAGTATCCAATGGGCTTTTTTGATGGTGCAATGTAAAGGAATATTTGTGGATGTGGATTTTGGATAGCCATATCAAAACGATTGGAATACAGGGCTCACTGGAATGCGGGAAGTGGCACCAATACCATGGTGGAAGCAATGGCCTTGTGGGGTCTTCTATGGTTCACAAATTTCCTCAATATTCCTGATATTCATATTTTTGGGGATTCTAATATTATCAATTATCAGGTAAATGGTTGTGCAAACATCAACAATCCACTGTTCCTTGGATGGTTAGGGAGAATTGACCATCTATGGAATCAGTTTAATAATTCAACAATTATGCGCATATGTAGAGATCAAAACAAAGTGGTCGATGATATTTCAAAGAGGGACCTACAATATGCACATTGAAATAATTTAGGGTCAAAATGTTCTTTATGTTAGGGAATTTCCTTTCCGTGAGTAATTTCTACCTTCCCTCTTCTTTTTTGTATAATTTTGTGTATATCTTCATTTTCTAAATTTGTTGGCATCCTAGCATGGATTGATGGATATGAGGAGGTATTATGATACACCATGTATATTCTCATTGGCCGTATTTCTGGTTGATTTTCTTCTTTCTATCTTCTTCAAATTTCTGGATAGTTTTGGGACATTCGACTATTCATATGAGGTATTTAGTGTTATTTGGTATTTTTTGGATTGGGAAGCATGATGTGCTTTCCCATATGGATTGTATGTGGAAAATGGATAGGGATGAATGATGTCTATATCTGTATTTTGATCCTATATTATAATACATTATGCTTTTTTCGTACTGAAAAAAAAAAAAAAAAAAAAAAAAAAAAAAAAAAAAAAAAAGAAGAAGAAGAAGAAGAAGAAGAAGCCACCACTATTAGCACACCACCAAAAAAGAGCATACATGCACAATGCAATCAAAATCCCATTTCTCATCCTCACATTCACATTTTCAATCTTTCTCCATATGGAGTACTATGCATTATGGGCAGTACAATGAAACAACATTGTTTATGAGAATCAATTGCATTGATGGGGTAGTATGTTAATGTGTTTGGCCTCCATGGATAGATAGTTTCACTTCTTTGATTATAATTTATAAAGTTAGGGGGTTAGGCTTGTAGAAACAAAACCCTAATCCACACCCTTGAATTGTTGTACCCCCTAATGCCCAGGTGTCATGCGCTAAGGAATCGGGCGCTCTGCACGACGGGCGGGTGACCCGCATGACGGACAAACATGTCTTCACCCGGCAGTAGGCACAACCCGGGCATGACACCGGGCAAGGCTACACGATGATATGGCCAGCGAGACAATGTGACAGAAGACCGAAAGATAGCTGCGGGCAAAAAGGTTGGAGCGGGTGTGGGCGGATAGAGCATGACCGCCCACCCGACGGCATAACCGTGGGCGAACAGTCTTGAACGAGGGCGGGTGGAGCAGGCATACCGCCTGTCCAACACTTAAATGGTGCGCAAATAATCTGTGGGTCGAAGGTGAGGCGCGAGGCGATCACCTGAACAACACGAGTGAAGACTGCGGTTAAGTCACAGGTCAACGTGCAGGCATTCAAACAGTTCAACAGTTCGGATGTTCGGCGTATGGGCGGTTCGAATGTTGGACGAACGAAACGGGACAAGCGGGCGGAGGGCTGCACGAAGGGTGCGCCCACCCACCCCGAACGACGTCGTGCAGAGTTGGTATGGCATTGGTGGAAAGGCATACAAGTGCACTCGAATGAACTCGGGTGTGGCGGCTCGAACGGACGTGAGGCAGCGAACACGAGTAGTGGACGAAGTGGCAGCGCGGTCCGGCAAGGAGGATGTCACACACAGGGTGCGAGCGGGTAGAGCACGAGGCTGAAAGGGATATACCCTTTGGCATGGGCGGCTTTGTGTTACAAAGGCCGACCCACCAAATGGGGAACATAGCGGTTCACGCACAAAAACACGTCGGCTTTATTATGAAATGGAGCGAGTGTTGTAATTTGGGGGTCGGCTTTACAACCGACGCCCCTACTCAAATGGTGGAGGCAAGCCTATAAGTAGGCAAGGCTAAGGTTCATTTGAATCAAGCGACCGGTGACTCAAGTCTCTACATAACAAGAAGAGCGCAGTTCGGTTGTGCGCAGTTTGGCACAAATGTGAGGACGCAGCTCAGTTTTGGACAGACGGTGAAGTGGGGTCGAACAACAAGGGTGCAAACAGCAGATTATGCCGGTCTTTGCACGAAGTCGCAGAAGTAGTGCGCACTTAGTTATAAGAGTCGGTATATGTGGAGAGGTTGTTCTAAGCCTGTTGTAAAGCAAACTATCGTGCAGGCCGCGGGTGCACGTATGTTGTAATGGTTTGAAAAGTATAATAAAACATTGTGGGCGAACTCGTTCGGGAGTTGCCCCTCCCAACATAATTATATGTTAATGTGTTGTGTTCAGTTTTACATTGCATGATAAGTTATGTTGTCAATTTAAATCGGTTACAAGGCTTATAATTAGGTTAAAAGTTAATTTGATTATAAGTGTAATTCGGTGAAGAAATTATAATGGTATAATTTGGTTACAAAGATTAACGTGTATGCTGATTCAAGGAGTTAAATTAAGTATCATGTGAAGGCGTAGTCCATATGTACTTCTATTGAACAAATAGAGTACATGGTGGTGCCGCACCCGCCCAATAAGAAAAAAAAAGATTGGGGGCGTGACAGGTGGTATCAGAGCAGGGTTGCTCGGCGGAAATTTGCAGGTGATTTGAAGAAGATGGTGAATGGTCGGCACCAGATCACAAAAGAACAAAGAGATGGCAGCCAATTCTCAAGCCGGGTCTAGCCATGCGATGAAGGACGCGGCAAGAGATACGACCCTTGAGTTCATTGACAAGGTACTCGGGAGGATGGAAACTTTGGAAAAATCTTGGAGCCAAGAGGTGGGTTCACTAAACAAGGAACGGGAGACCATCTCAAAGGTCAAAGAGGAACTTGAAGAACTCCGGACATAGCATGATGAGCTCAAGACACAGTTCGAGTACACTGATTACTTGTGTACGCAGCTTGAAGGAAGAGTAAAGGAGGTCGAGGAATCAAGGGATCAAGGGCTAGCAGAGCTCGTGAACTTGAAGGGGACCCTCGACAAAGCAAACAAAGCTCTTGAAGAGGCCCAAGATGAGATTGCGGTATTGAAAAGGGTCGTGAGGCACAACTCAGGTGGAGGAGTGCCCCATGTAAAGGTCAAAGAACCGAAATCTTATGACGGGACAAGGAGCGCAAAGGTTCTCGGCAACTTCTTATGGGACGTGGAGCAGTACCTAGAACGGTTAAACTTACCTAAAGGGGAAGCACAAGTCAAGGTAGCTGCCGAGTTCCTAACTAGTGATGCTAAGATGTGGTGGCGAAGGAGGGCCGATCAGATTACCAATGGTAGTGCTGATGACATCACTTTGTGGGACGATATGAAGAAAGCCTTGCAGTCACACTTCAGTCCTCAGGATGAAACGTGGGAAGCAAGGACCAAGATTAAGTTCATCAAACAAACTGGGAGCTTACAAACCTATCAGCAAGAATATTCAAGCGCGGTGCTGGAACTTCCCGACATGGCCGAAAAAGACAAGGTTTTCAATTTTATTATTTGGTTGAAGCCTTGGGCCCGTAATGAGGTGAAGAGACAGAAAATCAGGACGCTTGAAGAGGCCTTTGCTGTGGTTGACAGGCTCGTAGATCAGTACGATGAGACTTCTAATGAGAAAAATAAGTTTGATAAGCCAAAAGAAAAAAAGAAGGAAGGCACTCCAAAGGCGGATAATGCTCCAAAGGAGAAGAAACCTTTGACATGCTAGAGATGTGCAGCACCACACATGGCTAAGAACTGTCCTTGTAAGCCAAAAGTGGCCGATGTTGCTCAAGAGGAAGAAGAGGACAATGCTTTCGTAGGGATGATGCAGATCCTCGGAGCCTCTGCCACAACGGAGATAACCTCTAGGAGGAATCCGGAAAGGAACAAATTGGAATATGTGCGCATGAAGATTGGCGGGACGGAGGTACTCACGATGGTTGACAGTGGGGCTTCACACAATTTCATGAGCGAGGA
>APFE030138283.1:6873-27987 GCA_000404065.3 Pinus taeda | reverse complement strand
TCACGCCGGTCCTGTTATGGAAAGTTTTTTAAATTAGAGCCAAAGCATCCAGTTCTAGAAGCTTCATAACGGAAGTCTGGTAAATGGTTTGGCCAGATGGGGTTGAGTATGATAGTTTGGGCTCCTTTCCCCTTTAATGATGGAATTAACTCAAGGGATAAGTACTTCTCCCATGAGAAGAGGATCCATCTCCCATCCATATTTCCTATATAAGCCTCCCTTCTTCCTAAGCATAAGCTAGTTAGAGTGTTAGTTGAGCGTGAGTATACTATTTTGATTAGACAAGCAAGCTATTACTAGCTGTAGCCATTTAGTTGTGTGAGGGAGAAGTGTGTTTGGTTTGGAGTGAAGCCTAAAGGGAAGAGCCTTTAAACTATTATTGTTTGAAGCCATCATGGAGTGCTAACAGAAATGTGTGGGAACCCGGTCTTGTCAGAGGAAGACTGCGACGTCAAGACAAATGGTTGTAATCTCTCTTTGATATTAATATATGCAACTATCGATTGATTTCCTACATCTTTTGTAATTTACATATTCGTGTCTTAATGCTTCTTGACTCGTTAAGTAGGTTGAATTGCAATTTGTCTATTATTATGTTTGTGTGCTGTTGTTGTTTACTTGTTTCAGGGGCTTGAAGAAGGAAGCGAGAGATTGCTGGAGCGAGAAAACGAGGACATCATCAAGAAGGATAAGTGACCAAGAGGTAGGCCCTCTTGATTTATTCTAACGTAAGGAAATTTTCCATAGAATGTATCTGTTGTGGCTAGACCCATTATCAGGCTAGAGGAATTCGTTCGTGTTCGCACTTATAATTTTACTTCACCACAACAACTTACGGGGTAAAAATCATAAGAGAAAAACACACTGGCCAAGATTTGGGGTGAACCCTAATCTTCACTTATAGGCATTAGCGTGACTTCCTAACTGACAATAAGCCCCAGAAGGGGGTAGATGCGACTATTTCTCAGCATATCGTGCTGATCGGCGTGACTGTCAGCGAATTAAGCGCACTGAGCGAGGATGCAAATAAATTTTTTTTTTTTTCAAAAGTTGGGACAAGACTTGCTACTATGAATTTCAAACCCAAAGAAGTAAGCAAAGGAAAACAAACAAAACTAAAGGGAAATTGCGAAACTAGAAAAATTCACATAAAACCATGAAATTCCAAGCAAACAAATAGAAGGATTGGTCTCCCCAGCGGAGTCGCCAATTTGTGGTGAAGTAAAATTCTAAGTGCTGGCACAAATAATTCCTCTAGCCCGATAGTGGGTCTAGCCTCAACCGAGACATTCTATGGAATATTTCCTTAGGTTAGAACCAATTAAGAGGGCCTATCTCTTAGTACGCTTAACTCGTTTGGTGATGACCTTGCTTGCTCGCTCGCTCCATCTATCTCTTGTTTCCTTCTTTGAACACCTGAAACAAGTAAACAACAACAAATAACAACTGTGATAATAGAAAAATTGTAATTCAACCTACTTAACAAGTCAAGAAACATGAAGCCATAAACATGTGAGATGACACATTAGGTAGGAAATCAATTGATAGTTGCATATATATTAAATCAAGAAGAGATTACAACCATTGTCTTGACATTTTTGTTCTCCTTCAACAAAACCAGGTTCCCACATACTTCCGTTAGCATTCCATGATGGACTCAACAATGATAGTTTTAAGGCTCTTCCCTTTAGGCTTCACACTAAACCAAATTCACACTTCTCCCTCACACACAGCTAGAGAGCTACAACTATGAATAACTTGCTGTTTGCTCCAAACTTAATTAGCACTAACACACCAACATTAACACTAGCTTGTGCTTGGGAAAAATGGAGGTTTAGATAGCATGAATGGATGCGAGATGGTTCCTCTTCTCATGGGAGAAGGTCTTATCTCTTGAGGTAGTTCCATCCTTATAGGGGAAAGGAGCCCAAACTGATATCCTCGACTCCATCCGTCTCAACCATTTACCAAAATTTTGTTACAAAGATTCTAGAGCTAGAAGCTTTAGCTCCTTATTTAAAAAACTTCCCAAAAGAGGATCGACGTGACTGAAACAAAGCTCAGTCACTCCGGTCAGTGCTAGGGTGTTTATCCCTGCATATCGGCGCGAGGAGGACAAGGGTCTTTAGTACCGGTCTTGTAAACTGGGAAAAACAAAATATTTTTTGGAAATGGTGAAAAAGGGGATATTTATGCTTATGAAGAGGGACACAATGAGAGTTTCTTCATGAAGGGAAATAATGTAGGCTTAACTGTAGAGGTTCTCCAGGATCAAGGAACGGGGAGTATAGGGACAGTGAGAAAATGCTGCGTAACATCCCAGACACTATTTCGCAGGGAATAAGGGTTGAACTGTACCAAATTTTTTTTCTTATAAATCTCACAGTGGTCCCGAACCCTAGCATTGTTCCAACCACTCCATAGTTCACTCCACAGTCACAACAAGCTCATTCACCCACCTCCCAATCCGAAAAATCCATATCTAGCAACCTACCCATACAACATCATTTCCCAGAGCCTAGCACAATGCAAACCAACACACTACAACATTGGTCATGGGCACAACTATTTACATTCATACAACAAGTAGCACACAGGGCCGAAAAGATCAATGAGGATTTGGCCAAGGAGCATGAGTAGCATACAAAGCAATTGCAGGAGGTGACGGAAGAGTGAGATCACCTAAGACGGGCAAACATAGATTTACAAGCCTAGGTTGACCAGGTCATGCAGAGATTCCGATCGTTATGGCCAACGATCATGGATGCAAACACGGAGGTGCCAACTGACATCACAACCTGCACAATGATAAGCTATTGCGACCACATCAAAGTGGCATGATTGAATCTAGTAGCCACTAATGCCGACATGAAAAAGAAACTAGAGACGGTAAGATCAACATTGTCAGACCTAGTTGAGATATACAAGAGGGCTATTGAGGGAAAAATCACTGAAGTGGAAGCAAAGAGGCAAGCACTACACAATGCCCTAGTAGACGGTTACATGTTGATGAATAGAGTGCAATATTGGCCAGGAAGTCTGGCACTAAAAAATCACTTGGTATAACCCATTAGAGAGTGGATACAAGCATTATTCGCTAGCACAAAGGACTGCACAGACTCCGCCCACCTACAACAAATCAATGACCAGATTGATGCAATCCAGGCCCAAACCGATCACATTGAGAAAGACTCAGCAAAAATGAAGAAAGTGATTACAGACTTACGTCCACCAGTCCGTACACAGGTTCTAACTCTAAAGGAGGTCTGTAACACAAGCAGAAATCAATGGGACAACTTGCAAAGCCAATGACCAACATAGTTAATGTCTAATACGACCAAGGACTTCACTCAATGAGTTGATGCAATCCTCACCAGATGGAAAGCTGCCATTCAAAGGTACAAATAATTTAGGCAGCAAACCATGACAACTATTCCGAAGTTGGAGTCTTCATTTGAAATGAGGGAGCCTCAGAAGGAAGAAATTGAAGTAGGAGCAAATACCACCTTGCAAGCGTGGGATGAAGCAAAAGAAGCACCAGCCCAGCAGTCAGCAGAACCATCACAACTGACAGTGTAGCCACCAACCAAGGACCCCATGGAAATACTAGCAGGTCCAGCCGAGGTCAAAATGAATTGACTCAGGGATGAGTGAAAGAATTGTGGTTGGGGCCTGTTGGGGCCTTCGTTTTGATTTTGCTAAGGTTTTGATCATTTTGGCGGGCCATAGAACGGGGAGGAAACAGGAGGCAACAACGGTTAGCTTACAAGAAGGAATACTGGACCGCAAAGAAGGAATAGGCAATTGTAGAGGGGTTGCATCAAGGTGGCAGCGGAAGAAAAAGGTAGTTGAGTAGACGAGAAGGATGAGGGGCAATCGAGGGGAAGAAAAGCCGAGCAAGAACTAGCAGTCCAAGCGGAAGAGAAGAATATAAAAGGAGAAGGTGCGTAAGGAAGTGAGGTTGGTTGGTCAGTATGTGAAGGTTGGTGTTGTGGAGAAGATAGCTAGTTGTGGCAGAATGATACCATAATGCAGAGGTTTAGCTGAGTAGGACCTTTGAGCTAGAGGACAAACCCATGAGTCTATAAATGGGTACTCCTTGTAATTACCTGCGATGAACACCGAGATATATTGTAATGTTTTACTATTGAATTAATATAAAGGAAAGGTCATATTGGTTGCGTAGCATAAGGCGTATGAGTGCATATGATGTGGTGACCCTTTTAAAATTTTGAAATGTCTTGTAAGATTCATGTGTGTGGTAGTTTCTATCTATTGGATGGTATGCTGTAAGATTCATGCGTGTGGTAGTCTCTGTCTATTGGATGGTATGCTGTTATCTTGACTATGTATGAAGTGTTGTATATTTCCTATCGGTTGGTTCTTCCTTGACTTCGTGAGGAACCCTTATTATTTCTGGTCATGGAACGCCTTGGGTGAGACTCCTTACCCCTTGGGTAAGGTGAAAATGTCGGTGTTGTCCTAGAATACAATGAACCATTGTTGGCTCTCCGCGCTTGAACCCAGGGTCTTTTCCCCTAATGACTCTTCTGTGCCAACACAATGTAAAGGTAAATGGTAGGGGGAATTACTTGCATGTGCAAATAAGTGTTGGGTTGGCTCTATGCTTGAGAAATTTGTAAATGCAATAATTGGGAAAATGTCTGCATATGCATGATATGTTCATAAATATGGAGATTAATAAGTATAATATGACAAGATGCCATATATTGATGGTCGGTAACTGACTCTCGACACTACAATATTATAGTTTATCTTGAATTGTTAGAAAGTCTCTTGTGTTCCTCATCCTCTTCAATAAATATCCAAATTTATTGTATGGGGTATACCCCTAGCATAAATCAGTTGAAGAATATGGCACCGATGATGAGACTGCTATAATAGAGTTCATATTAACTTATTAGACTTTAGGGAACATTTCACATGATGAGGATTCCCTTGCTAAGTTATACGGCTTAGAGAATGAGGATGTGGTTGAATTTTCTAATGATGTTATCATTACAGGTGGAAAGGTTGATTCTTAATTTAGGGATGATGGTCTCAGTAACGAGGTTGATAATAAGTAAGGCTAAACTTTAATCTAGTATAGGCATGATTATGCAGGGGAAATTCATGTATAATAAAATATTTCAAATTACTCCCTTTAAAATCACAGATAACTTGGTTACTAGCCTTAGTACAAAGGTTGAAATTAAATTCTTGTTTGGTCTTGGTACAAAAATCGAATGAAATCAATGATGTCGATTCTAATATTAGGTACAACCAACAAAGAAAACATGGTTATAAACAAGTTAATATATTCTGGATTTGAGAGACCTGTGGTTTGTATCTTTTGAAATAATAACCGGAGAACCCACAGTATGAGTGAGGATTGCAAGAAGAGCTGCTGATCTTAATTCTTCATTAGTATTTATTTCTCTAAAAGCAGCTCATCTTGTATCATCATTCTTAAAGTCCTGATGATGGATCCCAGTTGGGATTCGAAACGTTGGCATAAAAACACTCATACTGTGGGTTCTCCGGTTATTATTTCAAAAGATACAAACCACAGGTCTCTCAAATCCAGAATATTGTCCCTACACGGAGGGGATGTTTGGAGTGAAATCCTTTTACTCGAAAGGTTTAGAGTGAGGATTGCAAGAAGAGCTGCTGATCTTAATTCTTCATTAGTATTTATTTCTCTAAAAGCAGCTCATCTTGTATCATCATTCTTAAAGTCCTGATGATGGATCTCAGTTGGGATTCGAAATGTTGGCATAAAAACACTCATACTATGGGTTCTCCGGTTATTATTTCAAAAGATACAAACCACAGGTCTCTCAAATCCAGAATATTGTCCCTACACGGAGGGGATGTTTGGAGTGAAATCCTTTTACTCGAAAGGTTTAGAGTGAGGATTGCAAGAAGAGCTGCTGATCTGAATTTTCTTAAAAACTATAGGGACAATAATATAATTCCTCCATTTGCACAGGTCAAGCATAGATTGCTGAACAAATATAACAACAAGGCGTTTTTAAAATTAAGCTTCTCTCTAATTCGGTCAGAAATTAAAAGGGTCAGGGCTTCTCTGGAAAATCTTGGACGCTTGGCTCTCTCAACACACCTTAAACTGGCTAACACCTTTAACAAAAATCTCTGGTCTATCATTGATGGCAGGATTGCTCTTAAAGCTGGAAATGAAGGACAAATGGCTCTGGAAAGGCAACGCAAGAAACTGTCCAGTCTATTAAGCATGAAAGATGACAGGGTTAAGGGTTGGATAAACAGTGTTGAAAACAACACAGTCACTGGGCTGGACAGCGTTCTAGTAAATAACAATAATACCCAGAATGGCATAGTTGGCAGCGCTACCCAGAAGATTCAAATGGTAAGAAATCACAGTGGCGATGACCCTGATCATGTTATCGCAGTGACTGGTGGGATTAATAATCTAATTCCTCCAGAGATTAAAGCAGAGACCGGTATTCATACGCAAAAAATTTGTTTTAGCGCAGAGACCAGGGGGATCAGTTCGCAGAATTATGATAACGCTGAGACTTGTTTAATGCAGAGACCAGTGGAAGCCACGGTACATACACAAAAATTTGATAACGCAGAGGCTTGTTTAACGTAGATACCAGTGGAAGCCAGGGTTCATTCGCAGAAATTTGACAGTGCAGAGACTTGTTTAACGCAGAGACCAGTGGAAGCCAGGGTTCATACTCAGATATTTGATGTTAAAAGCAGAATTAATCGTATTCCTCCAGGGGTTAGCACAGAGACCAGTGGGATTAGGACGCATGACTATGATAACGCTGAAGCCATTATTCATGTAACGCAGAAGCCGTTGTACATTCCCAGAATTTTGGTGATAAAAGCAGGAATAATCCACTAATAATAAATAAGGATTTGATTAACAATAAAGATAAGGTTATGAATAATTCGCAGGTTCATGTTATTAATTCAATCAGCGTGAAGGATCAAATTGCGATGAAAAACATTGACCATGACTCAGTTAATCAAGTTAATTTCGGTTTTAATAATTCCAGTGAGAGCGCACAGAACCCCGTGAAGAATAAATTGGCATTTAATAATGAAAATGCAGGAACCGCTTTGTTTATTAATAAGAATACTCAAGGTCATGTTGTAGTTAGCGGGGGTGGTAACATTAGAGAAGATGATTTAGGTTTTAGCAATTTCAGCAAGAGCGCGCAGGACCCTGGTGGTAGTAGGAATCAGGATTCCGCTTATGACTCAATCAAGAGCCGTAGCAAGGGCAATTGTAATGGGTTAGACAATGAAGTCCTGATTAATAATGAAGGCAGAAACAATCAAAATGCTTCAAGTAGTTCCAAAGATGGTACCAGGTCTTCAGCAAACAACTGGGAATCTAAATTAAAAAGAAAGGTGGTCAATCTTTCTTCCCAGGAACTTGATCCAGAAGTCATTAGTGTTCTCAGCAAAGGCATGGGGTTTGCTGTGGCTCCTAAAAACCTCCCTATCGAGAAGATGATATGTAGCATTGAGGACGGTATTAATAACCTTCTGGTAGATGAGAAAGAAGCATTGAGACAAGAATTCTCTCTCATCATGAGGAAAGCCAAAACCCCTAAAAGCAACGTCTGTAAAGAAGAACAAAAGGCTTTCAAATCCCTGCGGAGCAATGACAAAATTGTGGTTCTTAAGGCAGATAAAGGAGGAGCAGTAGTCATCATGGATAAAGATGACTATGTGAAGAAAATGAATGATCACCTAAAATGTGGCAGTTATAAGAAGCTGAACAGTAACCCCATTCCCAAAATCATGAAGGATGTAAAAAAGATCATCTCAGATTCCAACCTTGACGATAAAATAAAAAAGAAATTAATTCCCTCCTGTGAATCTGTCCCCAGAATCTATGGTTTACCCAAGATCCATAAGGAAGATGTCCCCCTTAGACCGATAGTAAATACTATTGGCTCCCCAACCTATGAGCTTGCTAAGTATGTTGCTAAAATTCTTAAACCCCTTGTCGGTAACACTGATTCCTTCATCAAAGACTCCCAAGACTTTGTTAATCTCATTAAAAATGAAAGGGTTGAGCGTGATGACATCCTTGTCAGCTTTGACGTGGTATCCTTATTCACCAAGATTCCTCTTGATGAAGCCATTCAGGTTATAAAAGATGTTACTGATCCAGGGACTGCAAAATTGACTGAAGTCTGCTTAAGGTCAACTGTGTTCACCTTCCAGGGAGTATTTTATGAACAAACATCTGGTGTGGCAATGGGATCTCCCCTCTCGCCCATCGTAGCCAACCTATACATGGAATACTTTGAAAAGAAGGCCCTTGAATCATATCCTTTAAAACTAGCATGGTGGAAGCGATTTGTCGACGATACAAATATAAAATGGACGCATGGTAAACCTGAGCTTGACAAGTTTTTCATTCACCTCAACTCTATCTCTCCAGAAATAAAATTTACTATGGAACTGGAGGAAAACATGAGCATCCCATTTTTAGACGTTCTAATCATCAGGAAAGAGAATGGCTCTTTAGGCCATAAAGTCTTCAGGAAGTCAACTCACACAGAAAGTTACCTCCATTCTGAATCCCACCATCACCCAGCCCAGAAGTTTGGTGTTCTAAACACCCTTGCCATCAGAGCCCTTCGAATATATGACTCAGAACATCTGATCGAAGAAAAGAAGCATTTGGTTTCAACCTTTAAGAGCATAGGTTACAAAGAGCAAGAGATAAAAAGAGCCATAGAAAGAGCTGAAAGAAAGTTACTATCTCATAAACCTAAGGCTCAAGACCAGCGTCAGAGTGGTAAAGTTTTTCTACCTTACATCCATGGAGTTACAGATAAAATTGCTAAGATCCTAAGGAAGAAAAACATCATCACGCATTTCTCAGCACCTGGAACTATTAGGCAAGGTATGCGGTCTGTAAAAGATGAGGTTGACAAACATCAGCTCAAAGGGGTCTACAAAATAGATTGCTCATGCGGAAAAAGCTACATTGGTGAAACAGGTCGCTCCCTCAAGACAAGGCTCAAGGAACATGGCGCTGATATTAAGAATGAAAGATCTCGTACCTCAGCCTTGGCTGAACACTCCGCAAAGACGAAGCACCATATATGCCTCGAAAACGCATCAATTATCGCAAGGGAGGAGCAGCAGCAGAGACGGAAGATCAGAGAAGCGCTTGAAATTATCAAGCATCCTCATAATCTTAACAGAGATAATGGTATGGAGATTAGCAGCAGCTGGCTTCCCTTGATCAAGGAATCAAGATCGCAATCTAACCCCAGGTATAATAGGTAAGCAGGTAAGATTTTCTATTAACTAATTTTAATAATTAATCCTAAAACTCATCATAACATAGGAATTTCTATTTATTAATTAAAATTTACCTTCATATTTATTAATTATAATTAATTAATGTGGATGTGTTAATTATCCCATTAATTAATTATAATTTCTCATAATTAATTAATTATTAGGGTTTTTAGTTCATAAATCTAGTATATTAAGATGAATTTTCCAATTAATTTATTTATCATCTCATTAATTAATAATTAATATCTAATTAATATTCTAAACTAATAAATGAGATTGATATTTTCATAAATAACATATATTCTAATCATTATATATTAATTACACCATTAATTAATTCCTAATTAATTAATGTACTAATTAATATATGAAATTAATTATATAATCATAATTAATAAGCAAGGATAATATTATATATATATATATAAATAATATATAATTATCCCATTAATAATTAATACTCATAATTAATAAATGGTGATATATGTATTAATTAATATCTTAATTATCCCTTAAGTATTCTTAATCATTCATAATAAAATAATGATTTACGCTATAGAATTAATATTATAAAATCCTATTAATAAAATTAATAAACAAAAATTTTAAAATTAAAATCAATTAAATTGTATTAAAAATTAAAATAATTAACCAATAATTTTAATTAAATTAATTAAATTAAACAATTTTATTTATTTAATAAAATTAATAGTATTAGTTGAATAAGATTAATAAAATAAAAAATTAATTAATTAAAATTATTTATTAATTTAATGATATTAAATAAATTAATATAAAATAAATTAATAAAAATAAAAATAAAATTAATAAAATAAATTAATAATAATAATTAATAAAGTTCAGCCGACAGTTTGTTGTTCCAAGAATTTAACTTCATTAGTATTTATTTCTCTAAAAGCAGCTCATCTTGTATCATCATTCTTAAAGTCCTGATGATGGATCCCAGTTGGGATTCGAAACGTTGGCATAAAAACACTCATACTGTGGGTTCTCCGGTTATTATTTCAAAAGTTAATATATGCATGTACATGTAGCAATTTTGGTTATCAGAAAACTTATGTTGAAAAAAAATGTTCTTATTTGTGTCTTGGATATTGAGGCATGTGACTAATATGTAAATTGAGAAATGTGTTAAGTTTCATGGCAGTGTGCTTGATGTGACAAGGCAAGGCAACTACTATATTTGTCTATATTATCAATGCACTAGTAGTTGTGTGTGTGTGGAAACACATAACAATACTTAGTAGCAGTGAAAGGAAACATGTATCATAGCATGGTGCAACATGATATGGACCAATTCCATCGAGAACAAGAAATAGCGACATCCCTCCAAAGGAAGAGAACCTTCAAGAATTTAGAGGCTGAGCTAAAGGACTTAGAAGATGAGCGGAAGATCTACAGGGAAAAACTTAGAAAACTCACTAGAAAATGTTAAGAACTAACTTAGTGGAATTCTGTGCTACAAAAGAAGTTGCAAGAGATGACATACCAAGCTGAATACTCAAAAAGGAAAAATGGAAGTGGTGGGAAGAGGCCTTGTGAGGCTGAAAAGGAGAAGAGGATAATCTCTTGTTGGTCTTGTGGAGAAGAGCATTTGAGAAAGGATTGTCCCCACATGAATAAGAAGAAATAAAATAGCCCCTACGAGCCACAGGGACACACATCAATGATGCAGGATGTCGATAAGGAGGGGGCGTTCCCTCAAGCCCCTTGACATATACATATATGTGTCAAGGAAATCCCTTGTGAACTTTGGGGAATGTAAGACTTCAAGGTTGATATGAGCCTTGTAAAGAAGTCTTGATCTGATTTTGGTATATGAGTATGTGTATGTACATGTATGCATATGTGCATTTGTATAATGGATGGAAGTGCCATGTACGCTAGACTCAAGAAGATAAATTTTAACATTTGGGGATTATTTTATGTTAATCCCTATACTTGGTGGTTTTAATTTATTGTTTTCATGAAAAATATAATTTTGATTTTAGATTTGTATATGACCATATTATTTTGTGTGTGGTTTCCTTTATGGCTACAATCATGGATTTTATTCTCATTTACAGTGTTAACTCTTATTCTACCTATTGCATTTCCTATTGATGTTTTGGCAGTTTCTTGATTTACATACTCAAGGCTTAGGGCCTTGAGTCAAATCGATTGAAGGGCAAGGAAACCATGAATCTATGGTGAAAGAGAGCTAAAGAGGGTTGCATGCGATGGACATGAATAATGATCAGCTGAGCAAGTTCCAAGAAATGATGAACTCAAAAGCTAGGTAGATGGGCTAAAAAAGGGCCAATGTTAAGACATGTTAGGGAGTTACTTTTGGAAACTACAATGGGCATAGTGTTGAGAAGTCTAGGGGCAAAAAATTAGGTGATTTATCTTACTTTGATAACTACTTGTGATTAAAATTAACTTGATTAAATTCTTCTTTCACTTACTATTGCTATATTCTTATCATCAAACAACTACCAAACCATAAAGAACAATGAGAGAAGAGGATACATGATATAAGTGATTAACCAGGGCCAAAAGCTAGGCTGTATAGGTGATGTGGCAATGATGTCAACAAGTGATTGTGCATGTATGACAGACATGTGGACTAATCACATTATGACACATGGCCCAGTCGTACATGTCAATTTGGCATCATTTCATTGGCTGTTGAGTTTTGGGTGGCCCAATTAGGAGGTGACACATGGCCCTTGGGTCCCATGCAAAATATGGTTTGGGGTCTGACTGACCTGACATGGTTCGACCTTGTGACCTCCAACAACATAATGCATCACTCTATTACCACACCAAATGGTTGGTTCTTGTTTTATAACGGTTGGAGGCTACATTTGAAATCATATGGTTTCGATGTTTAGGGGAGGGGGTAGGGCACATGGTCCTAACCTTGGTCATATCACGTGCACATTACCACATTTCAAACATGGAAGGGGCGGGCGGGGCACATGGCCCTAACCTCGGTCATATCACATGCACATGACCACATTTCAAATGGCGAGCGATTAACCCGACCCCCGGTTCTGTTGAATATAGTGTGACCACAAGACACAAGCGGTGGGGGAGGGCAGTTAGCATGACCCTTGGTCCCATAATACCACATGTAACCCTATGTGGGTTTTGTGATGGAGGGGTCAGCGCATGGTGCCTAGCCTGCTGCCACATGGCCCTTATATGATAATGAAAAGGGGCAATCGTTGGGCCCGTGGCACCTAACTAACCATCCAACATATTGCACCATTTGCAGTGGAACCAACATCGATCCCAAGTGGATTTGTCACCTACTAGTTTTGTCAAAGGAGAATTTTGTTGCCTAGTTAGCCAGTTTACTCATTTTTGTAGGACAAATAGCAAAGAAATGAACCAAGAGTCCTAACTTGGTCATTTTTTAGTCTTTTTGAGCCCAAGAAGAGCCTAGACAGGGGTTTTTGGGTGTTTTAGACACAATTTCAATATTATTTTTATGATTTCAGCAGTGTATGGTGATAAATTTGCAGATCCAAGTCCTTTTGTATTGCAGACAAACACCATTTTTTGCTTTTTTGGAGGCCATATGAAGAAATTTTTGAGCATAAAAAGGGACTAGATAGGGATTTTTGAGCCTCCCAGATGCATCTGCAACATTTGTTTCTTCATTAGAGCAACTAATTTTAGTCTATTATTAGTATTTTTGTGGGAAAAGACTATTTCAACACTTCATTATGAAGTAGTTAAATTTGTGCTTCCTGATTTTAGAATGAGTGCGAGACCTGTTGCCACATTTAGTGATAGAGTCCTTTTATTTTGACACCATCATTTATTTGTTGAAGGGAGTGAACTTGTGAGGGAGAGTTCTCTGAAGGAGAACATTTCTTTGAAGGAGAAACAATGCCACTCTATAAGGAGGTTTACTCCATGAGTCAAAGATTTGTAATGTACTCTTTTTGTTGTTGAGATCAATAAAGAGGTATAGTTGTTGAAGTAGGAGTCCGGAGAAGTAGTCCATACTAGATGAACTCCATATCACTTGATTGTTCTCTCATTCATTTTAATCACGATGGATTTCATATAATTTTGTTTCATCTTTAATTTCATTTAAAATTTAACTATTCATCTTTAAATAAGTTACAATCTAAGTGATCGTTTGAGGACCCAAATTTATCAATACTTGCAAAGTGTCAGAGGAAAATCGATTTTTAGATCACTGGTATTAGAGCGGGTTTTGACCAAATTGCAAGCATGGGAAAAAGTTTGTAGAATGCAAGGATCCTAGAACTGGAAGATATGAATTTTTCTCTTCATGTGGAGAACATGGAACTAAGAAGATTGCTCGAAGCAGTAGAGGATGAGAAGAAGAAGTTGCACCTAATGTTGCAGAATCTCATTGAAGAGAAAACTGGGGAATGTTCAGCTATTGAAGCTTCCCCCAAGACTCAAAAAGTTTGTGGTCATGGGATGACTAATGTTTTCCCCTTTGTCAGTGGAAGAACACTACTTATATGTTAAATCACAAGAGTGGTTTTCTTGAATCTTCATCTACCACTTTGTCTACAAAAGAGAAGAAGGAGGAGATGGATAAGTTTCAGGAAGAGGACCAAGATTCAAAAGCACAAAAAGAGGTAAAATATACTTCATGTTCAATTCATTCTCTTAACAATGATAATGCTTCTTTTGCATCATTTGTGAAATATACCAAGGGTATTGGTATGAAATTGTTGACCAAGATGGGGTACAATGGTAAGGGTCTTAGAATCCATAGTCATGGAATCATTAATCCTATTGAGGTGAGAACACAATCTCGACATGAAGGATTGGAGTATGTTCAAGAAGAAGTTGGAGAATGCTCCAAAACTGCAAATTTAATGAATCCTTCAAGTGAGAAATTCATGAAGAAAGAACTCCTACAAGTTGAAGGAGTATCATATCATGATGATGACATTGATGGAAAAACATCTCCAAAGAGAGATGACTGATTTAAAGGAAGAACTAAGTTAATTTCTCTTTATCAATCAAGTTCTCCTCGCCAGACTAATAATCCAAAGGACAATTATAAAAGGTATAATGCCCTAATTTTTCAAAATATTTCAATGAATATAAGCAACATGATGATTGATAAAATTTTGTGGAACATGTTTCCTTTTACTTTTTGTCATGCACCTAATCGTTGAGTGGCCAAGTGCCAAAAAAGGAAAGAATTGGTTGATAAATGAATATTTTGATTGGAAGGGAGACCAGGAAGGAAAATCCTCTTCCAAGTTCATAGATATTTTTTGCAAGAAATTCTCACAAAAACTTGTGCACTCATTTCAATATAAGTGGGCATTGGATTGAAAAGTATTGGAAGTTGCATCCACATATTCATCCAAAGAAGAAAAAATAGGCCATGAGATCACCTAAGAAAGAGAAGTTAGAAGAACATGCAAGGCACACCACAACCATCCCCGAAGTTGCTCCAGAAGAAATCAAAATGCAGAAAAAAAATTCCCTAACCTGGTTAGGTAAGAAATGGTTGGACTATTTTTCTAATTAAATACTACATTTCTTTTGTAATCCACATGTTGCATATCCCCACATCTGGGAATTTTGTAAATGTGATGTTATGAATAAATCACTTATATGCAACAATGTTTTCTTTGGCAATTTATGCTATTTTGGCTTGTTGATGAGTCAATTTGTATGGGATTTTGAGAGTCGAATTTATAACATAGTGTAAAAATGCATATCCTTCATGGATATTGTGGTAAGCATCCTAAACATTGGGATGAGAATTTTCATTACATCTAGCATGCCTACAATCGCGCCAAACACTCATCTTTGCAAGTATTTCCATTTGGAACTTGTTTTATTTATTTACCAAAGTCTCTTTTGGATTTCATCTTTAGTAAAGATATTAAAGGAGATGGACATAGTGTTGTGGACAAAGGCAAGCATTTTATTGAAAACATTCAGCGAGTGCATCAAGGAGTATAAGAGCAACTTGAGAAAAGCAAAGCCAAGTACAAAGTAAGGCATGATAAGCATCAATTTGATCATGACTTCCAAGTGGGAGATCAAGTTTGGTTGTATATCAACAAAGAAATAATTCAATATGAAGGTAAAAATCTCAAGCCTGTCAAATATGGACCTTTCAAAAATTTGGAGAAGATTGGTAACAATGTTATCTGATTTTATTTTCCACCTTATATGCAAATTTATTCTATTGTGAATGTGGAAAACATGAGATTTTATGAGCCTCCAATGATTGATGATCATGAAGAGAATGTTTAGATTCCATCTATTGAAGATTTTTCTCCTGAATATTTAGATGAGTTGCAGAAAGACTCAATTCATAACAGGAGAATCAAGACTTTATGCAGAGGCAACGTGTAATATATTTGGGTGGGGCTCAAAGGCACCAATCCAAGTAAAGTAAGGTGGATTATGATAAAAAAAAGTGAGGGAGTTTTACTCTCACTTAGTTGCGGAGTAAAAATAGACTTTTGGTGGTCCAAAAGCTTCGAGTTAGGAGGAATGATCCAGGGGATAAAATATATGCTCAAAAATCAAAGTGCTCAAAATCTCCCAAAAATGATGCAAAATCATATATCTTGTCATTATGATTCCAATGATGCTTAAATCGCCTCAATTCGATGCTGTATGCAAAAATTATTGCATTTTGAAGTTTTTTGGCAAACAACTAAAAAGTCAACTTGAAGGGTTGAATGGGTTGTTGATTGGGCATGTCGTACATGTGACGTGGCATTAATGTCAGAAAATGACTATGCATGCAAGATAGACAAGTGGAGTAATCACATGCTGACATGTGGCCCAATTGTACAAGTCAATTTGGCGGCATTTCATTGGCTGTTGAGTATTAGGTGGTCCAAATAGGAGGTGCCACATGGCTAAATGGGAGGGCACTATGTGACCCTCAGGCCCCGTGTAAAATATGATTTTGGGTTCGACTAACTTGGTGGGGTTTGACCTCATGACCTCCAACAACATAACACATCACTCTACAACCATGCCACATGCTTGGTTCTTGTTTTATAATGGTTGGCGGTTATATTTGAAATCATACGGTTTCGTTGTTTCTGGGAGGGGGCAGGGCACATGGACCCAACCCCGGTCATATCAGGTATACATGACCATAGTTCAGATGTGGAGGAATGGGCGGTTAGCTCGACCCTCGGTTATGGTACATATAATGTGACCAAAATACAAAGACGATGGGGGTGGGCGGTTAGCCTATCCCCTAGTTCTATAATACCACATGTAACCCTGGGAGGGGCTTGTAGCGGAGGGGCTAATGCGTGGCGCCCAACCTACGACCACATGGCCCTCATACAACTGTAAAAATGGGTGGTAGTTGCGCCCATGGCACCCAACTAACTGTCCAACATATTGCACCATTTGTGGTAGAATCAACACTGATTCCGAGTGCATTTTCCACCTGACAATTCTGTTAAAGGCGAATTTCATTGCCTGGTTAGCCAATTTGGTCATTTTTGCAGGAAAAATAACAGAGAAATGAACTAGGAGGCCTAACTTGGTCATTTTTCAGTATTTTTGAGCCCATGAAGAGCCTAGACAATATTTTTTTGGGTGTTTTGGACACAATGACAAAATTAATTTTATGATTTGAGCATTGTATGTTGAACAATTTGCAGTTCCAAGTCCTTTTGTGTTGAAGATAGAGGCTAATTTTGGATTTTTTGGAGGCCATATGGAGACATTTTTTAGCATGGAAAGAGCATAGACATGGGTTTTCGAGCCTCCTGGATGTATTTGCAACATTTGTTTCTTCATTAGAGCAGCCAATTTCAGTCTATTCTCACTATGATTATGGGAAAAGACCATTTCAACACTTCATTATGAAGTAGTTAGATATGTTCTTCTTGATCTCATAATGAGTACGAAGACCTATTGCCACATTTAGTGAGAGAGTCCTTTTATTTTGACGCCCTCATTTGTTTTCTAAAGGGAGTCAACTTGTGAGTGAGAGTTCTCTAAAGAATAATGTTTCTTTGAAGGAGAAACAATTCCACTCTAGAATGAGGTTTACTCAATGAGTCAAAGATTTGTAATGTACTCTTTTTGTTGTTGATATCAATAAAGAAACCTAGTCATTGGAGTAGGGCCCCGAAGACGTAGTCCGCACTAGATGAACTCCGTTATCACTTGGTTTTTCTCTTATTTATTTTCATCATGATGGATTTCATATGATTTTGTTTCATCTTTAAGTTCATTTAAAATTTAACCATTCACCTTTGAATAAGTTACAATATAAATAACCTATTGAAGACCCAAATTGATGATCGATTTTTAGATCATTCCAAGACCTATGACCCTTGACCAAGACCCCTCCAAGACCAAGTCAAATCTTTTACTTGAAGTAATTTCACAACCCAAGTCAAAATTTCCTTCCAACACCTTCCAATTCACGTTTGAACAAAATTTTGGACCTGCAACTTTGACTACAATTTCAACCTGCAGTTTTTGGCCTCTATTGTAGAAACCCTAGGTAACATGTGTGAGAGAATTATGGTGATTTAGTCCTCCTCTCTCCTTGTCTTGAGATGACTTCTCCTCCTTATCGATTTAGCTTGCAAGGGAGACTTCTTTTAACCCAAAACTTGACTCTTGTTGATTACTGTAATTTTGATTTGTTGCAACTTTAGAATGCCCTAGATTCTCTTCACACATGTGAGAGTGATGACCCAAAAGCAATCCAAAATCATTTTATTCTCTTTCTCTTTTTGCTTCCTCCTTCTTCACTTGGATATGAGGCTTCTTCTTGTCTTCTAAACGAAATTTTGTGACCTAATTGATGTCTTTGAATAAGGCTGAATGCTCCTATATATAGGATTCTTATCACATCTAGTAGGCTGAACTGTCACTGTCCCTAGGCTAACTTGTGATCCTTTGAAGGTCAAATTGTTGTAGCATTGTTGTTACCATTCCTCATACTTCAAAGAATTGACAAATCAGAGCTAGGGTTTAGATCCAAAACTCCTTTTAAAGCATCTCTTGAGTCATTGGTAGAGCCTCCTAAAGCCACAAAACAACTAAATCAACTATGGGGGCCATTATCAGGGCCTAGAGATGTGTTGGATGGCTTAACATCACAAGATCCACTAATCGAACCCTTATCAGGAAGGAATAATAGGCGAGAAGGGAATTTTTTTTTATATAGGCACACTTTGTTGATTAAAGATTGGGCATCTCCTGGGTGGATCGTCATCCATCTTTGCCCTAACACCCCCCAGAAGCATTTCAGGGGGCGGGGGGGAGCACGGGGTCCAAACTCCTACTATCCGACCCATTGGAGGATGGTTGGAGCGGGGACCACACACCACCTGGACCAATCAGTGGACAACCTTGAAAGGGTTGAAAGGGAGCGAAAATTCTAAGGTAACGGTACCTCCACCTGCACCCGCTCTTAGCCACCTATCTTCACCATCACCCAATCACATCCAACTGGGTGTCCTCCCCCATGATGTCACCCCCATATCAATCGAACATTGCCATCACACTGATCTTGGTGGATATTGGTGGCGACCCACCTATTGCACTTAGACCTACAATCAGTTTCATTTGTTTCCTTGTTTATTTCAACATTTACTATTTTTAGCATTTTTTTGTGTCCTGAACTTCCAGACTAGTTTTGACCCCCTAAATGGTGTTTTTTGAGGTTTGTTAACAGGTTGTTGCACAAATCTTGTAGTAGTTAGAGAGACCTTTCCAACAAGGTATTGTACACACCAAACAGAGATAATATGACCAAGTTATGACCCTCAAAAGTTGGTTGCCCAACCAACCCCAATGGGGCCCACAAACTCTTGGCGTTACATCTCTCAGGGTTAGGGTTTTGGTTGTTTAGGGGTTTCTCATGTTTTTCAATAATAAATAGGCCCTTGAGCCTCATTGTAACACATTTCTGAATCATGTAGCCACCACATCTCTTCTCAGAGATAAGCTACCATTGCCCGAGCTAGTCTTGTTTCCATTATGTTTGTAAGCATATTTCAATATTTGATATAATGAAATGAAGTGTTATTTATGATGCATCCCTGTAGTTATAGTTATATCTTTAATTTGTTGCATTCCTTTATAAGTTTGGATCAGTGGTATCAGAGCAGTATTCTCTTTCTCTATTTTTCTTTGCATGTCCCCAACGAGCTCGGGATATAAGGAGTTAGGGCTTGAACTGGTCGAACCTTTGCAACACCAGCCTCACAAATCCCAATGGCCTCCCATGGCGGAATAGAAGAAAGATGAGGGGGTAGGAGATCCTTTCAAAATATTGCTCGTAGAAGCCCTCAAGCGAGAAAGGAACGTATTGATGGACAACTTTGCCCAGATCCTTCAGCGGCTACCCAAAGGTGACACATCTACTTCCAGAAGTTACTCTGGAAGTGCCACACCCTTTAAGGTACAAGTTAACTTTGAAATCCCCATAGTCAAATAGATGCAAACACCGTAGATAAATGGTTAAGTCTGCTAGAAGGATATTTTTCTGTTCATTATTTTTCCAGCTAGGAAAATATTACTTTTGCAGTTCTCAAAGGTGCCCCCCATGTCAAGGAGTGGTGGGAAACCTACTATGAGAAGAAATATGAAAGTACACCCTCACTATTTTTAGTCGCACCCACTTGGAATTCGTTCTGGGATGCCATCAAGGAGCAGTACTAGCCTGTTAGGAGTTATGAGGATAAATACATAAAGTGGACCACGCTGCGATAGGGAAGAGACTAGTACATGTCGAATTTTAACAATGTTTTGCATACCCTTCGCACGAAGTTAGGTATCAAGGATTCTGAGAAAAATTTGGTACTCAATTACCATGACTACCTACTGTTACCGGGAATATTGTCCACTCGGATGCTGCTATTCCCACTAAGACTGGTAGCTATCTTAGAAATAAACAAGTAAAGTCTAGTTTAGTTTTCCTTTATGAAAATAGACAAGAGGAGAACCAAGAAGACCAACCTTAGTCTTGCGCTTTATTTCCTCTCCTTCTTGATAGAGCTTCGCTGCTTATTCTTCGTCTGCCCACTTCAAAGAGCACCTGTGGAATCACAACAACATACTACTATCGAAGAAACAAAGATCTATATTCATAAATAACATAGGATCAGATGTGTCTTAACCATACAAATGCATATATAAACAAGTACACAAGAATATGGAGGAAAACTTGAATAGCTTTATTAAGATGAAAAGTAGCAAGAAGATTACAACCATATGTTCTAACCCAGCATCATCCTCCAGCTAGAAAGTCCTTCTTCACCTCAAGTAAAGCTTAGATCAACCCAACACTATGAATGTACACCAGAAAACCAACAACACTTCTCTATAAGATACAAAATTCCAGCCTCTGGATCTCTGTGATGAGGGATCCATATATAGATGAATAAGGGAGGTGAGTCATCTTCAGGGATCTTGATTAGTGTCTTCTCTCTGATAGTTCCTGCTTCCACTTGGAGAATGATGATCTCTTACTCATCCCTGGTCGAAAATAGAGAGGCAAGTGTTAGAGGGGAAGCTTCTGGAAGATTCCATGATCTTCCACATCGCATTTTGTCCCTGCCATTTGTCCATTCCTGACCATCGCACCCTACAGAGGAGAAATTTAGTATGCATCGCACCTTGTACACTGGGAAGGTGATATGCATCGAACCCCCTGCACTGGGTTTTCAGTATGGTCCAGTTTTTACCATTTATGAGAAGTTTTTAGTGGAGAACTTCTGGGAGATGATGTAATCAGCTGACCTTGTTCCTTTAGGCAGTGAA
>APFE030138268.1:40738-53355 GCA_000404065.3 Pinus taeda | reverse complement strand
TTTTTTATTATAGAGTCATACTCTTCTTTCATAGCTTCCATCCATTCTTTATGATTTTTGGTTTGTTCATAATTTAAGGGCTCAAAAGCAGTCATTACTTGAGACATTAAGGCATAATCTTTATACCTGATGGGGGCTTGAATCTGTCGTGTTGACTTTCTTAGAGGTTCATTACTTTGTGGAGTACCTTCTCGTTTTCTTTTCTGTGGAGTGCCTTTATCACTTATTTGTGGACTTTGATCCCTTGATGTGTCTTTTGGAATGTCCATGTGTTTTAGTTCTTGGGTTGATTTCTCAACTTCTTCTTCCTTAAAGTTTTCATAAGAAGATTGTCATGTATTATGTTCATCTTCATTTATTTGTTTATCTACATGCTTATGAAAGATAACATCTCTACATGCAAAGACCTTGTGAGTGCTTGGATCATACATTTTATAGGCTTTTTGATGAGTGCAATATCCAATAAAAATACATTTGATGTCTTTGGCATCTAATTTTCTCCTATCATCTTTAGGAATAGGAGCAAAGGCCTTGCATCCAAATATCCTTAAATGATTAACTTTAGGTTTAAAACCATAAAATGCTTCAAATGGTGTTTTGTGCTCAAGATACTTAGTCGGGCTATTTTTAAGATATACAGCTATATTGATGGCTTCATCCCAAAAACTATTAGAAAGTCCTTTACTTTTTATCATACTTTGAGCACATTCAACTAATGTTCTATTCTGTCTTTCAACTACTCCATTTTGTTGAGGTGTATGTGGCACTGTAAATTGTTGCATAGTTCCATTTTGTTTGCAATATTTGATAAAATCTCCTGAAGTGTATTCACCACCTTTATCTGATCGAAGAATTTTAATGTTCTTTCCTGTTTGATTTTCAACCATATTTTTTAATTCTTGAATGTATTCAAACACGCCACTTTTGTTTCTTATAAAGTACACCTAGGTGTATCTAGTGCTATCATCAATAAATATAAGGAAGTAATATGCTTCACCAAGTGACTTAGTTTGCATTGGACCACATACATCAGTATGCACTAGTTCAAGTATTTCACGTTTTCTTCTATTTTCATGCATAGGGAATTCTTCCCTATGTTGTTTTCCTAGTGCACAACCTTCACATTCAAAGTGTTCACCGTTAATAATTGGAATACCTTCTACCATCAATTTCCTTTGTAGTAACATTAGGTCATTATGATTTAAGTGCCCATACCTTTGATGCCAAAGTTCTATGGTTGACATGCCTGTTGATGCCAAAGCTTGATGCCCATTCTTCATTACATCCAACTTTTATAAGCCTCCAACTCTCATTTCTTTTGCAGTAACCTTGTTGTTGTCCTGCACATCCTTTACCAAACAATGTGATTTCAAAAATTCAACTTTTAAACGGATATCTGCGATAGTGGAGACTGACATTAAGTTCTTCTTTTTTCCAGGAACATACACCACATTTTGAATTTGTATTTCTTGTCCATTAGGCATCATAACGCTTATATTGCCATATCATTTAATTTCATGTGATCTATTATCTCCTAAATAGATGTGTCCTCCCTGATTAATCTCATGATAAGTATCAAACCAATCTCTTTTGCATGACATATGGATTGATGCACCAAAATCTATAAACCAAGCATTATCATCATCAGTTTCTGTTGATAAAGCAACATTGGACACGAACAATTTAAGATTGCTAACATCTTGAATAATTGCTTCATCTCTATCAACATAATTTCCTTAATGCCTTTTTTGTTTAAATTGATCAGACCCCCTTTCCATGCAATTCTTAGCAAAATGACCAGGTTTTCCACAATAATAACACACGTCATATCTACTTGATTTTGCATTTGTCCTTGGTAAAGGGGTACCTTGAAATGATTTTACCTGTGGCTTTTTGCCTTTAGTTTTCTCCCAGTATTTACCTTTGAAGGAATTCTTCCCTTTGGCCATCAATGCTAAATCTAAATTAGGAGAATTATGTTTAATGCTTCTTCTCCGCTCTTCTTCCTACATAAGTATACTTGCCAGTTCATCAAAAGTAGGAACCTTCTCTCTAGCTGAAAGACTAGTTATAGACATTTGATATTCATCAAGCATTCCGCTTAATGTCACACTTACCAAGTCTGTACTAGATACTGATTCACCAATGTCAACTAGTTTATCCTTTAGATCTTCAATTCAAGAAATGAAATTGCTAGCACTTTCATTTTCTTCCATCTTAATTGAAAGAAGCTTACTCTTTAAATACAATATTCGATTTGTAGTATTCGTCTCATACAATTTTTTGAGAGTGTCCCATGTCTCCTTGGATGTTTTGCACTCTATAATGTGTGGAATAATGTTGTCCTTAATCATCATGCGCAAAAGCACCTTTTCGTTGTTTTCTCGTCGCTCCCAATCTTGAATTTTAGCATCTGTGGCTGGAGGGGACACTGGCTTAACTTCAGTTCCAGACACAATCGCCCATGTATGGTTGACTTCCATCAAGGTCTACAACTTAAACATCCAATTTGCATAATTTTCACCATCTAACTTGTTAGAGTCAGAAATATAAGATTCAGCCAATATATTAGTCATGGTCAATAGGCTTATAAATCCTTAAATACCGATCACCAATTTTTTTTTTTACAAATATAAACACTCAAGAATAAAATTTTATCCAATATATGGCTACCTTCTCTTCCATTTTTTTTTAATTCATATATATTATTTTATTCCTTAATGACAAGAAAAACACAAAGCATGATATAAACCTATGTTACTTCAATCTTTGAACAAGAGTCTTCTAAAAAAGTCACCCATTCCTTCCAAAACAGGCATAGAGTGGCTGTCCAAAAGAAACATGTTTATAATTAGACCGTGGTTCTCATAAAATGGTCTCTTTTTCGCACCGTAGGCTATCTTTTTCTTCAAAAAAAATTACACTACAATTTTTTGTTATATTCACAAAATATATGCCACCATAAAATAAACACAAAATATATGCCACCAAAAATTTGATACCAGCAGAAACAAAGGCCTCTTTTTCTTAATCGAACCCAAGCTTCACCTTCAGGCCAGCACACCCTCTGTTACCATCACTTAACAACTCCTCCTGGGAAATCCCTAGCTACTTCAACTAGTGGCTATATTAGTCTCACTTTGCTTTTCCTGGGAGCTCTTTTACCAGTGGTTCTTTGTATCACACTCTGTTTCTCCTCACAATGCCTTTCTCTCACAAACTTCCGGTCACTCTGCAACACATATGCTCTGCAACTTAATTTCTTCCACACAGTCACTCTACAACACTGAAGCTCTGCAACTTAATGTGTTGCACACAGTCACTTTGCAACACTCCTCAATATGAAAAATTCCAAATTTTCAACATACAGGTCTCTTACAAAATCTCACAACGAGACCTCACACATATCACAGAAAGCAGATCACAGGACACTCTCCACCACAATGGTTGTTGCAACGTTCCTCCAACTCAGACTTAGCTATCCTCCAATGGTGCTTATTGTTAAATCCAACCCACAGCACAAAGCTTCCAACTTACATCACACAATTGAGCCTTCAGACTTGCTACCTCCTTTACACGGCTCACCAACACTGAGCTCACAACTCTTTACCAACACTCAACCTCACACTTGGCTCTGATACCAACTCAGAGACTAGAGAGTCAAACACATAAACATAGAACTTAGAACTTGGAACATGCCTTCATTTGCTGATTGAACTGTTATTTGTACATGACAAAGATCTTTCTGGAGTTCGATGGGGCAGTGACTTCTTCAAGAAGCTTGCCCATTTGTCAATGAATTCTAGAAACTCCCTTTAAAACATCTGTTGAATTCTAGTTGATGTAATAATGTGGGTAGTTGGAATTAGTTCCTTCCAACACCAACCTGTAGAGTGCCCATCTCCGCATGAAATTTCAACGCAGAGAAGCCAAGAATTCAAACATTATCCAGTGGATCCAGTCTTCCTACACGTATCCAAACCACGATGCTATGATCTATGAATTTATTTAAGAAGTAGGGCGTACAACGTATGAGTAACAGAGCGAGGAGAAGAGGGTCATGAAACACTGAGAGTGTTTTGACTGCAATTAAAAACCCTGAAGTGTACGTGATAAGGAGTGGAAGAGGAGTAGTTTAGTGTTTAGTTTCTTTTCCCTGCAACTCAACTCTATTCAATTCAGAAAAGAAAGAAAGAAAGAATGCATCCCTCCGTTGATGAATAACCTAAGCATGCAGGTGGATCTCATAATTATGAGAATCCTTCCCACCCAATTCATGGGTACCTGCAACCTGCAGTAGCTGTTGGTGTTTCGGCTTATGATGCATATAATAATAATAATAATTGCCCTCAAATGCATCTTGAGCAGAAGCAGGGCGGGACATCCCTTTGTATGGATCACTAGACTCTGTGGCTACAGTGAAGATTGCAGCAGTTGTAAGCTTATTTTATTTTCTTACCTCTATCACAATTGTTATATGATTTATTGAATGGTAAGTATTTACTTATTAACTGAATGAATGACTATTGCAGGTTGTCTCACATGTTTGTGCCCCTGCATCACCTTTGGCTGGATTGCTGAAATAGCTAATAGTGGTGCTACATGTAAGTAGTAATTAATTTATTCTTCCATTAGTTTAAACGAAAATATGATTCTCACAATTGGGCTATTTTCTTCTTTCTTCATGTTTTCATATTGTCTACTTCCTTTGGAGCTTGCAGCGTTAGTGGAGCTCTGTACGGTGTGCTACTCTATTTTATGGGTCACACCTGTATTCGTGTTTGTACAGAAAGAAGTTGCGAGACAAATTCAATTTGGAAGAGAAGCCTTGTGGAGACTGCCTTGTTCACTTTTGTTGTGAGTGTTGTGCTCTGAGCCAGGAATACAGAGAGCTCTAGAACAGAGGCTTTGATCCCTCTCTCCGTAAGTGATCTTCTATTAGTTTCCACAGTTCATAGTGACTTGAATTTACTATTTCTTATGTTGTAAATATGGATCTGAACATGAAGGGTGGATAGGAAATCTTGAAAAGTAGAATCAATCAACATCCCAGGGAAGGTTTGCGATAGTGTCCCTATGGGTCAAGCTATGAACAAATAGATGATGATATCCAGTGGTTGAAGCTACGGAAAATAAATGATCCTATCCCATCTATCCATGTATATTGTGCTTTAATATATAACTAAGTTTTGAATTGTCTCAGTTGCACTCTATGATTAATTCAAAATAAACCGAACTGGGAAATGTATGGACTCGGGTTTTGTAGACTCTTTACGATTTTATTTTGTGGATTCTTTACGATTTTATTTATAAGAATAATAAGCTTGAAGGCATGTGAATGGTTTATAACATTAAATTGTTATACAACTTTATGTTCGTTTATTTGAGGTTTTTCTTCTTTATTTTCTGTTTTAGAATCAGGAGTTTGAGTTGGCAACTCTCCATAATCCACTAGTTTTATGGGGTTTTTAGCACGCTGAATTGATATATGCAGTGAGAAACCTAGTTTAAACAACACAAATCAATATTTCACAAAAATAATTTCCCAATTAGGATCAACAACTCCAAAACTTTTAATGGTTAAACTAGTTAACAAATCTAAATAGGCTACTTCTTGCGGATGGTTGTGTATAGCCAATTATGATTTTGTATTAGATATATTATTAATAACCAATAAAAATGATGTTCTCCATAAATAAAATATTTTAATTTCCACCTTTTACATCTTTATGTAAAGAAATAAAGTAATTGGAAGTAAAAAAAAATATACTTTTTACTATTTGGGAGATATGTACTTTGTTCATTGTTTAACACAAAACTAACATAAAATAATATTATTGATATTACATGATGTTTAATAGATGACCACATTTTTTTGGAAACCCCCCCGGTGAAACAACTAACCACTCCCCCCCCTTCAAAAAGTTGTGTCGCTCACTTCTGATACCGCTCTCCTACCAGTTGCACTCCCTCCACTTACCTTCTGCCACGTCATTCATCCGTTAACTCCATCCAATTATAAAATTTCCCTCCACAATTAACCTGTTAAGCAATTAATTGTTTAGGAATTAATTCAAGGGATCTGGGCCAAGTTCAATGGAAAAACCAAATTGATTATATAAACCTCCCTTTCATAGGCTAACACATTACCAAGTTCATGCACTATCTTTGTTATTGATTTGTTGCAGGTTTGCTCGACTAAAAATTTGACTGTTTCTACCTGTCAACGACACTCTCTGCTCATACTTTTCATCCTATTGCCTTTATTCTTCACTCCAAAACCTAACTCCTCTCTACATATTCAAAATCATAATCTAATCCTCATTCCTGTTCTTAGCCTTAGCTAAGATGCCTCCAAAGGATAAAGGATAAAGGACGAGAGGAACTGATCAATCCTCTGATCTATCCTCCCATAGATCTTCATCATGTCCCTTTTGCTTATAGAGACTATAAAATCCATAAGAATCTTTGTGAATTCAACCTTTTTGAGATGTATTTCTGGCTCGAGGATAAGTATACAGACATGTCAGATGATATCTAGTTGAGGGAGTCTAATTTATTCCACTACATTTTTCCTCGCACCCACAACACCCCATATTTTATTAGAAAGTGTCATGCATCATATTTTCCAAGCCAAAGGGCCATCATCACCCCCACTGGAGAATTTATGTTTACCATTACTCCTCAAGCCATAGACCAGATGATCCAAGCCCCGAGAGTAGAAAATGCTTCACTGCCAAAGAAAAATCCTCCCTATCCCTCCTTTATTTTCCCTGAGAGAGCCAAGCATATTATGACAATTGTTTCCTACCTCCTTGGCTACTACTCCGATCAGTGGGTAGATGAGGCCATCATAGGATTTATGTCCATTTTCTCTACTGATTCTAAGCCCTCCATGGTGTTTAACGTCAGCCAATTTCTTGTAGCAGCTTATCAAATTTCCAACTGATGAGGTATTTAAGTATGCCTCCGTGTTAGTTTACATGTTATTATACTTCGAGGGGGACAACATCAACCTTTCCTTACAAAATCTGGATGCAGAAGGGAACTAGTAGTCAATCATCTTTTGGACTACTCTAGTGATGAAGGGAGAGATGGAGTACACATATAAACAATTTATATAGATGTTTTTTCATCCAACAATCAGTCTTCTTAGTTGCAGGATAAAATGAGGGATCAGTGAGGAAGTAAGTAAGGTGTTGTAGCTGTCATACCAAGTTCAGGCAGAGGATTGGTACCTCTATGAGAACTATATAGAATTCAGAATATTTGGATGTCATCTTGCACCTTACAAGCTCCCCAAATTCCTCCCAATGAGGATTTTTGCTCTGGAGTACATAAGGTAGATGATCAATATCAATGAAATCCACTTTGTTGCTACCAAGAAGAAGTCCCAATTTAAAATCAAAACACAGATTGGCCCTTTCATTCGCAAGAGTAGGGCATAAGGGTTAAAAGCATATAAGCTCTTAAAGAAATGAAGTTTAGTCTTAGCTTTACCTGGTCATATGATCCATTAGGGATCATTTCTAAATTAAGAGTAGAAACCAAATCTAGTCCTTACATTGATACTTCCAAGCCAGAGATAGAGAAGTACAAAAATCAGTTACAATGGGTTGAGAATACCCCACAGGGGACAAAAGAACAACATGTATCACCTTCTACAATTCAAACTCCTACCATGTAGGAGAAAACAACCAAGAGAAGTAGAGAGGAAGAGTCCCCTTTAGGGACATACTTTCTCAGTGAAGGTTTTAAGATAATGTATAGAAAGAAGACCAAGCTTAGTTCCAAACTAAGCCTTAGCAAGGCTTCGGAGCAACAGACCATTATCACCACTAATGAGCCACTTGTTTCCTCATTAGTGGGTGACCAGACCACACAGGCTCCTACTACCTCCACAACTTCAGAAGAGCAACAGAAAATTATGCAGACCATCACATCCGCTTCACGAGAAACAAAGAAGATTATAATGGACATCTTTAAGGAGATAAAAGTCAAGAATGAGGCCTTGAAGATAAATGCCTATAACTAGTTCTTGAAACATAATTATGGTGCTCAAAGTAGCCTACTATCAACCTTCGATTTAGAAAAAGGAAAAACCCAAACAGAATTCCTCCAAGCACAAGTTCCCCAGCCCAAGGTAGCATCAGACTATAAAAAGGAAACCTTTGACTTTGATGTAAAGGATATACATCCCATTGACCAAATGGAGATGCATAAGTGGAGTGCGGAAATGATATTTTTAATTGTTACTAAAATTGCTATGAGTTTATCAAAACTACAAGTTACCTTAGAAAAATTCTAATCACAGCTGAAGATGGAGACGATACCTGCACTTGCCAAAGACACCAGGATTAAAAGCCTGGAGGACTTGGTAATCAAACTCAGTTATGACCCCTCAAACATCAATGTTGTGGAGGAACTTGTAAAGAAAAAGAATTTAGAGATAGCAGAATTAAGGAAGCAGTTAAAATTGCTAGCTATATAAGATCCTCTAGCTAAGGATATTGAAGAGACAGAGACACAAAAGGCAGATATGATGATTCTTATCATGGAGAAGAGTGCACAACTAAAGGAAATGGAGACAGAGATGGAGAAATTGATTAAAGAAAAGGAGAAAGTTGCTAAAAATACTATTGTCCCTTTGGAAGCACTTCCTATCATAGCCATTCCTACAACGATATATACTACAACAAGTACAAGAGATGTTGCAGATCAATTGGAAAATGCAGTACAAAATATGTCTCTCCAGACTGAAGAGATAAAAAAGATTGAGGATCAAGTGAAACTTCTAGAGTATCATCGCCAAACAACTAAGACTTTTCATGCATCGGAGCTTCATAGAGCTCAAAATCAGATAGAGGCATGGAAAAAGTCAACGATTGAGTCTTCTGTTGGCTCTACACTTGGTCATGTTAAAGAAATCATATGGAAAAATATCATTGATGAAATAGATGAAATCTGGCCATGTATCGAGATTATTTTTTAGCAAAAGGAACTCATGGACAAAGCAAAACTGATCATTGCCACTATCACTGCTCAACTAGGATAAATTCTTGCTACAACAAACAACATCATAAAGTTCCTTAATTCAAAAAGCAGATATCAGTTGGATGATCTAGGAATGGATGAAAGAACATAAACTATTATGGAGTTGAAGAAATTTCTAACAAAGGCGAACTTGGTTTTATCACTAACAGAGAAGTGTCACACTCTAGAGGTAGCAGTTAACAGGTTTTTCACCACGATTGATGCATTGAACAAGAAGGGTCTGCCTTCACTTTTTGTAATCATTGATAAATTAATCACCAGGGAAACCTACATGAAGAAGCTTCAGGACATTTCGAAGGATACAACTAATTACTCCAATATCAAAGGTTTTGTGACAGGCAAAGCATTTTACGAAGCCATCAACAACATGATTTTTATTGAACATGAGATAAAGCACATTTTCTTAGTAAAATCCGATTTTGCTCGATATACAAAGGTAGATGAAATCTACCGCAAGGTAACCAAGATAGCTATTCTAGATGAAGAACGGTGGGAAAAATTGTGTTAATTTTAGGATTAAAGGATAAGTGAGCTTCACCAATGCAGCAACTGAATAGAGGCCACTCAACAACTTCCTTTCTATTAATTCTAAGTTAATAATAGAATGTTGCATCACTGAGGCATTTATTGTAATATTTTTGTATTTTTTTTTGAAATGCTTCATTCTATTGAAGTATTCAGGGTTGAAACCTTGAACCAGTTATCAAGCAAATTTGTACTAAGCTGGAGAATCTTTGAAATAATAAAAGATTTTTCATTTGCCTCATATGGTCTTTCTCTGAGTGAGTTGTTTTCATCTTAGTTTTTCATTATGTCTTCTTCATATAAATTAATTCTTTTACAATCATCCGATTTAAAATTTAATTGAATACTAGTTTCATTGTGAATCCACTATGAAGTTGTAATTTAAATAAGAGATTAATTTGCAGAACTATCTGTTATTGTGAATTCCTCTTTGAACTTAAATTACACTAGATTTCTATAATAGTTTAATTATACTTTTTTGGTCAAGGAAACAATGTTTTCTCGATTTTCGGTTATAAATGATTAAATACTCAGTTTGAATATTAAATCAGTTGTACGTCTACACATTCTTCTTTTCCATCCCGCTAAAATCAAAATAACCATGTGCATGTAAAGAACAACCTTTTATTTTATTAAGAATATTTCTATGTTTAAAGCACTTATTTATAAACAGTTCATTGGTCATCCAATCATTAAATCAACAAAGCAATACAGATGCTTTGGCATAACCAATTGACCTTAGGTTATCTCAAAGAACAACAATATCAATGGTGTTGGTATTGATTTAAACTCAGTTCACAAGTCCTTTTCCAATTACATTGGAGGATAATATGTATTGTTTAATATTCAAGAAATTATAACTCCTAACCTTCCAAAACTGTAAAGAGGAACTAGATAGTAGCAAACAGGCCTTCAAATTTGAAGCATATACACACAAAACAAATACTTTGAACATTATATTTTGCAATATAAAATTCAAACTCATCAAACAATCATGCTCTTAAAAATAAATAAAGAGGTCACACAAACAAATTATATATTAAAATGTTCAAAACCAAGAACTTTGAAGGATTTCAGTTGATATAATAATAACATTCACCTCATCGATTCCTACCAAGATTTACATGTAGTGAAGATACATGTCCATTGTGTATTGATTAAACAAAGAATTAGATAAACTCCATATGGGATAAGCAATATGGAGCAGAAGAAGAGTAATTTAGCGTTGAGTAACTTTTGCCTGCAACTCAACTCAATTCAGAAAAGAAAGGAAGAATGTATCCCTCCATTGATGGACAACCTAAGCATGCAGGTGGATCTCATAATTATCAGAATCCTTCCCACCCAATTCATGGGTACCCACAACCTGCAATAGTTGGTGTTCTGGCTTACGATGCATAAAATAATACTAATAATTACCCTCAAATGCCTCTTCAGCAGTAGCAGGGGGGACATCCCTCCACATGGACCAGTGGACTGTGTGGCTGCAGTGAATATTGCAGTTGTAAATCTATTTTCTTTTCTTACCTCTATCACAATTGTTATATGATTTATTGAAAGGTAAGTATTTAGTTATTGAATGGTAAGTATTTACTTATTAACTGAATGAATGACTATTGCAGGTTGTCTCACATGTTGGTTCCCCTGCATTGCCTTCGGCCAGATTGCCGAAATAGCTGATAGCGGTGCTACATGTAAGTAGTAATTAATTTATTCTTCCATTAGTTTAAACGAAAATATGATTCTGTCAATTGGGCTATTTTCTTCTTTCTTCATGTTTTCATATTGTCTACTTCCATTGCATCTTGCGGCATTAGTGGAGCTCTGTACGGTGTGCTACTCTATTTTACGGGCTGCGACTGCTGTTATTCGTGTTTGTACAGAAAGAAGTTGTGAGACAAATTCTATTTGGAACAGAAGCCTTGTGGAGACTGCCTTGTTCACTTTTGTTGCGAGTGTTGTGCTCTGAGCCAGGAATACAGATAGCTCTAGAACAGAGGCTCTGATCCCTTTCTCGATAAGTGATCTTCTATTAGTTTCCACAGTTCATGTGACTTGGATTTATTGTTTCTTATGTTGTAAATATGGATCTGAACACGAAGGGTGGATGGGGAATCTGGTAAAGCAGAATCAATCAGCATCCCAGGGAAGGTTTGCGACAGCGCCCCCTATGGGTCAAGCTATGAACAAATAGATGATGATATCCAGTGGTTGAAGCTACAACAAATAAATGATACTATCCCAGCTATCTGTGGATGTGGTGCTTTAATATATAACTAAGTTTTGTATTGTCTCAGTTGCACTCTGTGATTAATTCAAAATAAACCGAACTGGGGAAATGTATGGACCTAGGTTTTGTAGACTCTACGATTTTATTTTGTGGATTCTTTACGATTTTATTTATAATAATAATAAGCGTGAAGGCGTGTGAATGGTTTATAACATTAAATTGTTATACAGTTTTATGTTGGTTTTTGGATGGTTTAAAACATTAAATTCTTATACAGTTTTAGGTTGGATTTTTGAGGTTTTTCTGGTTTATTTTCGGTTTTAATTTGTTTAAAATTCTATTTTGGAATCACAAGTTTGAGTTGGCAAGTCTCCATAATCCACTATTTTTCTGGTTTTTTTAGCTCCTGAATTCATATATGCAATAAGAAACCTGGTTTAAACAACGCAAATCAATATTTCACAAAAATAATTTCCCAATTATGATCAACAACTCCAAAACTTTTAATGGTCAAACTAGCTAACAAATCCAAATACAGGCCACTTCTTGCTGATGGTTGTGTAAGGCCAATTATGATTTTGTATTAGATATATTATTAATAACCAATAAAAATGATGTTCTCCATAAATAAAATATTTTAATTTCCACCTTACTCTTACATCTTTATGTAAAGAAATAAAGTAATTGGAAGTAAAAAAATAATATAGTATTTGGGAGATATGTACTTTATTCATTGTTTAACATGGAACTAACATAAAATAATATTATTGATATTACATGATGTTTAATTCATTATATATATATATAT